>CAOJCR014903684.1:0-10926 GCA_948330485.1 Euphorbia neoarborescens
TGAATTCAACAGAGAATATTGAAAGTTCAAGTTCTGTTCTTGAGTTTCTCTTGAATTCCTTGAAATCACGTAACGTTGCTTGTTTGAAGACTCAGCCATTTTATAGTGCTGATGTTGAGATAGCCGTTGGCTCTGATTTGAATCCTGATCGTTGGATCAAAGAAAAGAGCCGTTGGATGTACTTGAATATACTGTCTTCAGCAAGGATTTCAAACGGTGTTGAGCCGTTCATCAGGTCTGAGTAGTTGATCTTGCCAGCGGAAAGTTGTGATCTGATCCTGACTTGGTCTACTGACCTGGTACTGAATTTGGTATTGAGTCAGAATCTGTCATATCACTTTTGTACTTATGTTGGTCTATTTTTAGCATTCATTAAATGGTGCTGAGTAAAATCTGCACACTTTATAAAACAGTCAACTCATACCTGTACTTGATTTCTTATTTATAAAATTATAAAATCACATTATATCTTATCAAATTAGATTTTGTCAACATCAAAAACATTTTAATAAAATTCAATTAAGTTTGAATTTTTAGGGTTCCAACAGTATTTCGTAATCCAAGAGAAATTAAAAGAAAATAAAATCAATAATAACATCTTAATTTAAAAATTCATCTTTTTTCTTGACTCAACTAGTAAAAATCAATTTTGTTTTTTTACCAAATTAGATATATTCATATTTTTTTAGCTCTGATATGTTTTTCAATATTGATAGATAACGAATTAGTTTTTAAATTATTCTGTAAATTTCTGAGGATTTATATTACTTTTTAACATATCTTGAATCACAAAATTGGAACGAGTAGGGTAGATCTTATTTATCAAAATTGTGTGCATAAACACAATCCAAAAAATTAGAATAATGACTGATACAACTATATAATTCAAATAAACATAACCACATAACGTAAAAAGCAGTCATATAAATAAGTTACGTGGTCATATTTTTTGAGTTACATGATCGTGCATTTACTCAAATTTTAAAAATAAATAGGGGGAGGAGCCTTTGTGTTATTATATAAAATTGGAATTTTTTAAATCTTTTTAAGCATCTTCAATTATTTCAATCAATGTACAACTGATTTATTAAAGTTGGACATATTGAGCATGAACACAATCCAAAATAATACCTAAGAATTCAAAAACCATGACCGATTATAAAATATTAATTAAAATAATTATATTTTATATTAATAATGTATATAAATATATATTTTTATAATATTTTAAATTAATATAATTTTATTTTAAATAATTGATTTGTATATTTTTTTGTAAATAAATATTATTTTTTTATATTTAAATAGGTTAATTAGTTGAAATTTTTTTATCAAACATTTTAATTTTAAATTTTAAATATATCTTAATTTATTTTTCATAATAATAAAGAAATTATGTGATTAAAATAAAATTATAAATACATTATTTTTAAAAAATGTTAGTTATATCTTAAGTAATTAAATATATAATTGATTTGATAAATAAAAAGCGATAATTTTATTGTTTTAGTATATAGTGGATTATAATAATATTAATTATAATAAAAAATTGTTATGTCTGATGACTCCGTAATTTAATCACTTAATTAGATTTATATATAATGCCTGTAATTTATTTGTTTATTTATATGAAGATACTTTTATTGGTCTCCATATTTTAAATCAAAAAATAAAACAATAAATGGATTTGGATAAAATGGAAAAGTACAAAGTAATGACTTCATAAAACCACATTTTAAAAAATGAATTACTAATATTTAGTATAAATCAGTTTATGGATTTATGGAAATAGTCAATTAACAAATTATTTTAATCAAGACAAATAATTGGCAACTGAATCCTATTCATTGATCTGAGGGTCATGAATTATAGACCGTTGATCCCTTATTCACTTACAGTTTGCGGCGCAATTTATAGCTTATTTGGTGTTATTGTGGAATCCGCATGGTTGGTATATCCGGTCCGATCAATAAATCGAAAAGAAGATGAAATAAAAAAAAATAGAGATTTAATTGGAATTATTCTGTTATTGAATCAATTAGTCCGATTTAAGAAAAAATATATAAATTTTAATAATCTTATAATATTTAACCTTATAATACAATAAAATAATATAATAGTAAAAAATAACACCAATATCAATATTGTAAATTCAAAATAAAAAAAATATCTACATAACAATAGTTATAATAAATTCATATATATAGTACCAAAAAGATAAAATTTATCTTTAATATAACTAAGAATATAAAATTTAAAATAAATAATGGACTAAAGAATTAAAATTTAAAATCAAGAAGAGTATAAGAGATTATGATGAGAAAAGTGACAATCAAGGAGTAGAAAAATGAAAAGAATGTAAAAGTTGAAAGGAAAAATAAAAGAGCAAATTCATTATGATTTTATTCATAATTTTTTTTACCTATTATGACCCAGTGACAAGTGATCGGGTTAATGTGTCACTTATTGATCCGACTGTATTAGTGGGTCTTTAGTGATCCAGGGGTTACAGACTCTCACGGACCGTTCTAATCACCGAATCAGAACCAACTGGGTTAAACCGACCAAGTTGGACCGGATTTAATAAGTACGGGGATAGCTAGCAGTAGCGTAAAATGATAAAAAAAAACCTATCGTATTAAAATTAGATCGAAGGAGTCCATTTCACATATTTAACTATAAATTAGTTATTAATTTAATTCGATTTTTAAATTTTTAACTTTTTTAATAAAAATATAAATATATATTTTTAATATTAAAATTATTATTTAATTATATTTTATTATTATTTATTAACAAAAAATAATTTTTATAAATAAATATTTTGTTAAACCACCAATCCACGTTTGAGTTAAACCGTAAATCAATAAACTCTCAGGTTCAGATTTCGATCCAGTTATAATAATATTGATAAAAACTCAGAAAGTTATAAAAGGTCTGTTTGGTAAAAAAATAGGGTAAAGTTTAAAAAAGTGTCCTATGGTTTGACCTCTTATCAAAAGAAGAACTGGAATTTTTTTTATCAAATAGGTGTCTGTGGTTTTGCTCCATTATCAAAACAGTTTTACAGTACTATTTTTTATACAGTGGATGTATGTGTGATTCTTAACACTTATTGTATTTATTCAATGATAAAGAAAAAAACCACAAACCCCTGTTTGATATAAAAAAAATCTCACAGTCCTATTTTTTATAACAGTTTTATAAAAATTTCATTTTTTTGATAGTAGAGCAAAATCACAGACACCCATTTGATACAAAAAATTTCACAGTCCTTCTTTTGATAAAAGGCCAAATCACATGGTACTTTTTTAAACTTTATCTAAAAAATATATTATTATTAAAATCGGATTGGACCGGTTAGTTCAATCAATTGAATTGAGAATCGACCAGTTTTCGATCGTTTTAATAGCCAAAAATAAGTTATCATATGAATATGTATTCTGATCGGTCAAACTAGTATTTCAGCCCCGTTAAATTAATAAATTCGATCAAATCTTGAACCGATCATAATTAACTTTTAAATAATTTTAATAAAAAAAAATAAAAAATGAATCTTATAAGATTCGAACTCACTACCTCCACTATTAAAAAAAATTATTTATCTTTACACCACTTTTAAATTTCATGCCAATATTGCATACAGTTTTATCTAAATAAATTTATATTTTTTTATTCTGTTTTTATAAAGTAATAAACATTTCTATATTCGTTGATAAGTATTAATTAAAAATAATTAAATTTTATAGCAATAATACATCTAATATATATTTTTATACTATTTTAAATTAATACAATTTTGTTTTAAAATTGATTTGTAAATTGTATTTGAATAAATATTATTTTTTTATCATTTTTAAAAATATGGTACTTTATCATTTTAGTCCATTCAAAATTTAGAATTTAATTGCAATTTTAAACCAAATATTATACGTTTTAGATCTAAGTATACCCTAATTTGAGTTGTCAGGCTAGCTCAATTGGTTGAGCGCTAATGTCAATCTATTTTAATGGACAGAGTTTCGATCCCCTAGTTCCTTTAGAATCCAAAGTTAATTTCAATAAGAAAAAGTATATCCTAATTTATTTTTTATAATAATCAATAAATTATACATTATTAACACTATAAATATATTATTTTTTTAAAATATTATTAAGTTTACAAAACAGAATGAATGGTGGAGATGAGAGTGTATATAAAATATGTATAAAAAATTGTGTACAAATAACATTAGCCTATATATATATAACCTAAGTAAAATTATAAATTTACCCTGTATCGTACTAAGATACTTTGCCTCAACTCATTTCGTTGAAACCCATGACGATCTTTGAAACTTCTCCAATAAATAGATACTATTGCTCTGCTTCAATCGCTCTTTTTGTTTCGCTCCTAACATCTTTTTATATCTAGTATATGAGCCATACTTATCATATTAGGTTAAAAGAATAGTTCTATGAGTTTTGAAATAAATATTAAATATGTCCTACAAAGGATTGTAACATGCCAACAAAGATAAGAGTAGCTCAACACAATACAAACATGTCCCATTTACACAAATGGTAAATAAATAAATAATGTGACGTTATAAACCGAAAACGTATAAAAAGTATTTGGATAAAAATAATAAATAAAAAAAATCCACTAAAAATAGGGCTCAAAAAGAGGAGAAAGACAAGGGTTATCTGCCTAACAAGAGCCTACGTGTACATGCACCAAACACTTACCAATTTCATATTTACGTTACAACATTAATCATTTATAATTCAAGATCTCGAGAGGGCGAAACGAAATAAAACGGGATATAGATTAATAATTTTTTTTTATTTTAAATAAGAATTTTTGCCCACCCTATTTGGTAAAACCGAATAATCTTGAGTCTCTTTTTTGCTCTACATGGAAAATAGGTTTTCAAAAAATGATTTTTTTTAGGAATTCTCATCTCCCTTAAAGCATTTATTTTTGAGAAATTTTAATATGTATATTCCACATATATAATTAATTATAATATTATTAGATTTGAATTTTTTAATTAACCGTTATATTTAGAATAAATATTTATTATCATTAAAATAAGATTATTTTTTTAACCAAATAAAAAATATCCCACTTATTAGTATTCGTATAATTTGAATCACATGGAAAAAGAATTAACTTTTCTTTTACATTCTAGAAATTTAAAGCAAATTTTAACAAAGACCACCTATAAAGATCCTCGTTAAAGCATAAACAAAGACAAATAGAAACTCACGGATATTAAGGGATAACCCATTTCATCTCATTTATTAAATGAGAATGTTTTTTCCATACACGCTCCATTTATTAATGAAAGACAAAATTATTTTCTGTTTTACCCCGTTAAAACAGGCTTCTGAAGAAAATGGATTCCTACCACCTCGTTTACAATTTTTTATTATTATTATTAGCTCTTCATTGATTAAAAAAATAAAGAGGGAAATATTTTTTTATAGGAAAAAAACTAATACCACATGGACTACCTTACACGTCATAGTGTTTGTGGGAATAACGCATTCTCTCGTCGAAACATGTAGAGGGCAATTGCCATTCATCAAATACAAGTCTTCCGAGACCCTCACATTCAACCATAATCTATATATCTAACTGTAATGATTAACATTCACTCTAAAAATTTAATATTGTATTCCTGATACAAGAACAACAACAATTATTATTATTATTATTATTATTATTATTATTAAAATGTATTTAACTTTATATACTCTAATTTGCAATCATAACAAGAAAACAAGAATTTAATGGATCACAAACACAGCTTCCACTATACTTAATACTTCATGATGTCATTACCAATTTGGCAATTTTTTTACATATACCTTTTTTATTATCAATTTTTTATCCTAATTTTATACATTTTGATTTTATATTAATTTACAATCATTTCACACTCGTTAATTTAAATTATGTAATAATATGACAATTGTTTTTTTACAAAATATTATGTACGAGTTCCATGGAAGTATACAATTTTGATTTAATATCTTTTTTTAAGTAAACTTTTAATTAACTTTATTGTATTTTTTTTATACGTATAATAAAAATAAGTAAAGATAAAGCTAGTGCTCCATTAACACGACAGAAAATAATGTAAATTGAATATTAGTAGAGTAGCATTAATTTAAATACATGGTAGCTAATATTTCTTTTATTAAACAAAATTTAAACTTTCTAAATGTTTCAAAAATTAATATGACATGCGAGTCTAATCATCCCACCCATACAAAAAAAATTGAGATATTGTAATTTTTTTCATCTATAAAATCCTAAATATCGCACTACAATAAAACAGCGAGTTAATAACAACAAAATTAGTTGCTAAGTGGTTGCTATCGCACATTAGCAACCAACTTTTTGACGTTACCAACTACAGTTGTGGTTGCTAACTAGCTTGTTGCTATTACATTAGCAACCAGGTTGGTTGCTAATGCTTGCATTAACAACCAACATGTGACTGCAATAGCAACTAGCAATGGTTACAAACGTATATTTAGTCAACAATTTTTTGGATTTGCAACCACTGTGGCTGCAAATATGGTTGCAAATGTTGTTCTTTTGCAACCACAATAGTCTGTGATTGCTATTGGTAGTTGCTAACTCATTGTTTTCTTGTAGTGTCGATGAGTTGAGGTTCAACTAATTACTACATACAATTTATCTAAATATATTTTATATTTCTTAATTCACATGAAATACCCTCACTGGTGGCAGCCGCGATAGCTAGGGGGCATGCTCACCATCTGCATTTTTACTAGATAGAGAGTTTTTGCACCTACGATCAGCCTGCGCCATGCTTGTGACTGTGCAATTTTTCTAAGTAGAGATTTATCGTGCCAACAACCATGTCGGCTAGTGACTTATTGTACTCGTGATGTGCAGAGTCATGAGCACGACATGCGTCTGCCAAGGCAATTTAAGCCTTCAATCATCGCACTTATTCATTTTCAAAGGCTGGATTGTTGTTTTTATCTACTCCTGACCAATAAGAAATCAGAGAGCACACTGAAAATTTATAAATACATCTAGTTTATGTAAATTATTAGAGTATTAGATACCCTTAGGTGTTTCAGATTTTGGTTCGGTTTGTATTCATTGGTTCAAACTGAACTGAACAAAATAGAAATTTTTTAAAAAATAAAAGTATATTTTTTAAATAAATTATTTATTTTTTGGATCATTTTTATATTGAAATTATAAAATGAATATTAATATGGATATTTATAACACTAAGAATTAGAATACACATTTTACTCTACGATAATCAAGAAATAAAAATTAAAAGCATCATACTTTTTATTAAATTTTCAATTTAGTTTTTGTCTATCTAAATAAATTCAAACTGAACTAATTTGGTTGTAATGGAATTGAATTGAAAAAGATAATAAATGGATAAATTTCACCCATGGTACACAAACTTTCACTCTTTCTCACTTTGGTACACAAACTTTAATTTGTATACCATTGGTACACCAACTTACATATGACTTCCCAGATTGATCATTTTTACCTTCTATAGCAGGTTTTTCCTTTCACCCAACACAAAATGGCTCAAATGCCCTTACCTTTCTTCTTTTATCCAACATTTTCTCTATCTCTAACCTCAACTCTCCTCTCTCTCTCCTCTCCTCCCTCTGACCTCCACTTTCGGTCACTCCTCGGGACGGCCGCGGCTTCGAGCTTGCCCGGAAGCTTGAAACGGTGGGTGCATGGTGGAGAGAGAGAGGTAAGAATGAAGTGAGATGAGTATTTTGATCATTTAAGGTAAGGGATTCAGTTTGACCAGCGTTGAAATGAAGGAAACCTGCTATAAAAGGTAAAAATGACCAATCTGAGAAGTCATATATAAGTTGGTGTACCAATAATATACAAATTAAAATTTGTATACCAAAGTGGGAAAGAGTGAAAGTTTGTGTATCATGGGTGAAATTTACCCAAAAATAAATTGGATAATACTCTTCAGCTTAGTTTGATTTATCAATTCGAACTAACCATGTTCACTTCTAGAAAATAATGGACAAAAGGTCTTCATAAATGTGAAAACCATATGTGATATTTTTAACATAAATTGATACCATAAAATTGATTGATTGAAGTACTTCACAATATACTCTTAGATTTGAAATTGAGTTGGAATGTGCCATGGAAACCTTCGAAAAGCATAAACTAATAGATTTGATCCAATCGTTATATTTATATACTTTCAAATTTGAAAGTGAGTTGCAAGGTGTCATGTAACCATTTTTCAAAAAGAAATTAAACTATTGAATAAGGTCCAATCATAGTATTTATTATAACGCTCTCCCACACGTAAATGTTCTTTTTGTTTTGTGTTAGTTTTACTCAACAAATATTGAAAACTCTCATAATTCGAACCCTTGATTCTAAATCTAAACGGCTCTAATATATTAAAATAAGTTGATCTTGTAATTTTTTATAACACAATAAAATATATTTGTTGAAACTCTATTTTGATTTAAATTTTTGAATATGACAAAATATATCTAAGTGTGTTTGAAAATTAATTTTGAATTATTTCTCCAACATTGGTGCTATTAACATGTTTTTTCTGTCTAAGTTTGTTGAGCAAACTGAGTATTAATCAAATCAGAAAAGCTGACTTCTAACTACTATTAATGATGAGGCAATAAGGACGTTTTCAGTAAGCTGATCAACAGCCAGTACCCATTTAAAGAAATTTTTCAGTAGCCGATCAGAACAAATATCTGCTCAGTACAGACAGGATCTCAGTACCGTTGGAAATCCCATGCTAAAGACAAAATACCTCATCAACAGTCACAACGCACCTGATCCAAGGATCAGCCACCAACGGCTAGTCTTGCTGGATTAGTGTAAAAGGAGAAAGTCTTCATTAAAGCAAGGTTACCAAGTTTTTACAGAGAACACTCAAGCAAGAGCACTTTAGCTAGAACACTTTCAAAATCTCTGTAAATTCAAAAGAAAGAATTCTTAAGTTTTAGAACTTCATTTGTTTAATTCTTTCTTGTGTGAAATTTTTTTTCAATCACTTGTTTGTTTTAGTACTGCTGTGGGTAAGTAGTTGTTTAGTTTAAGTTAACATCTGAAGAAGGTACTCAGTAGGCTATTAGACTAAGCTGTAAAAGGTTTACATCCTACCTGAAAGGATACATTGTGTATTGAACTCTCAAAGGACGGTACCTTGGGACTGGATATAGGCAAGTGTGAGCTGAACCAGAATAAATGACTGTGTTTTTCTTCTATCCTTAATATATTTTACCTTACTGCTCAAATCATTTTTCAATACCCTACTGAATAGATATCTCAGTATATCAAACTCTTTTCTTATAAAACATTTATCAGTCAGTCTGCTAAACTCAGTGTCAGCCTCAGTATCCTGTTTTCAAAACCTTACTGATTTCTCATATTACAGGCTTATTGAGCCTTTAAGTCTGTCTAAATTTTTAAAAGCCAATTCCCCCCTCTTATCTATTTTTGGCCTTATTGGGATCCACATTTGGTATCAGAGTTTACCTTTCTATTATTAAAGATCTAACAATCTTAGAGAAAAGATCAATATGGCCATCAGATATCTTCCTGGTAATGAGACTATACAAATCTTTCCTGAAGGATTATCAATAACTAGGCCTCCTTTATTCTTCAGATGTAACTACACATTCTAGAAGAACAAAATGAAAAACTTCATCCAAGCAACATATATGAATACCTGGAGGGCAACTGTCAATGGCCCATACATACCAACGAAGACACTTAGTACTGGAGAAGTTGTTTAAAAGCTTGATGAAGACCTGGACGAGGTTGATCTGAAGAAGCTTCAGACGAATGCCATGACAATCAACATCCTTCAATGTGCTTTGGACTCCAATGAGTACAATAAGATTTCTGATTGTGAAATATCTCGGGAAATATAGAGAAAATTAGAAGTTACCTATGAAGGAAACACCAAGGTTAAGAACACAAGATCAATCAGCACATGCGTCAGTATGAGCTGTTTGGGATGGAAGAAGGAGAGAGAGTAGTAGATATGAATGCCAGGTTCGCTAATATTGTGAATGAATTGAAGAGGCTGTGTAAGGTAATTACTGAAGAAGAGCAAGTAAAGAATGTCTTCAGAAGTCTTTCCAATAGCCAGCAGGCAAAGAAAATAGCTATTAAAGAGGTGCAAGATCTTACAAGTTATAAATATGATGATCAGATTGGTTTACTGATGACCCACAAATGCACTATGAAGGCTTTTGAACTAAAAGAAAAGCCTGAGGACAAAGGGTAGAAATCCATCATACTGAGGATGGATAATATAGATTCAGACTCGACATCAGATGATGAAGATGTGGCTATGATCACCAGAAGGCTAAGAAGAATGCTGAGTAAAGGAGGCAAGTTTCAGAAGTAAAACTTCAGAAAGGGTGATCAGTACAAGAATGAGACTTCATCCTCAAAGCCTATCACATGCTTTAAGTGCCATCAGTCTGGACATATCAGATCTATCTGCCCAAAGCTAATTATAGAAAAGAAAGACAGAAGGAAGACAATGGTGGCAACTTGGAGTGATAGTGATGAATCCTTTGAGGATGAAGAGGCCAAGGATGTTGCCAATGTTTGTTTCATGGCCAAGGACACAGAAAGTGACTCAGAGTTTGAAGAATGTACTGGAGAAATAAGCACCTCAATGAATATTGAGGTAACTAATTCTTCTTCCCTATCTATTGATAAACTTATTGAGTCAGTTTATGAAATACATGAATTTCTAGAAGCTGCCATGAATAGAATCAAATTGCTAAAAAGACAATATACTGAGCTAGAAAATGCTAACTCCATTATGAGTCTAGAGGTTAGATTGCTTCTGGAAAATAACTCATTGCAAGACAATTCTTTAAATCAATTAAGATTAC
>CAOJCR014906104.1:0-10306 GCA_948330485.1 Euphorbia neoarborescens
AACTTGGTTCAGCGTTTGTTAAGACTCGATTCCATGCAGTTGATAAGTTTTTAGCATTCAATGGGCACATTACCATGTTGGAATTGTGTCAGGTAGGTCTATCAATTTAGCGCATTAATTTTCTGTTTTCCATCTCCTGCATGCATTTTTTACAATTATGTTTGATTTGGTGTTGTTTGGCAGGCTCCACCTGTTGAGCGGTACTTGCATGACTTGCTTCAATATGCATTGGGCATTTTGCACATCGTTACATTGGTAAATGATAGCCGGAAAATGATTGTCAATGCAACATTAAGCAATAACCGTGTTGGTATAGCTGTCATTTTGGATGCAGCAAATATTTCTGGCAATTATGTGGATCCCGAGGTAAACAATGTCTTTATCATATTCCCTTTATACATGTGGCATTGAAATCAGAAATTTGGAGCTGTTTGATATGGTCATTTATCATATAAGATTTTAAAAGTCAAAAGGTTATTATTTATTTAAAATTATGAGCTCAATATTGTATTTTATTTATAAGAAGGTGACACTTCTAATATCTTTTGAAATTGTCATGTTTTTCAGATTTAACTTATCTTTAGACCGTAATATTTTTTTATTTATTTTATGTATTTATCATTATTCACAATATTTATTGCTTACATTGTCACTATGAACCACGGACACAATACGGACACGGGAAACGAAAATTTTCAAAAGTATGAGACATGGACACAGGGGCACAATAAATATTTAATAAAAATTATATATACTATAATAAATAACATTCATTCAAAACATCAAATAAACAACCAATAAATATCCAAATTCCAAATCGTAATAAGTATCAAACTACCATGAAAACAAACATAAAAGCATCCAAATTCTAGGTTTTAATTAAATAGGGATTGAATTTATAATTGTATAATGGTTTGATAGGAATTAACAAGAGGTTGAGAGACCGGCTGACAGTGGCAGTATGTGGAGAACGATATTAAGGGTTAGGGATTTTGGAGATTAACAATGGCTTGTTCTTCTTAATTTGAGTGTTTTACAAATTTCTATTTTAGTCATTCTCGTAATTTTTGTCAATTTTATCCCTGAAATCGTGTCCAATGCGTTTCCCAATGTGTCCAGTTGTAAAAAAAATTGGGAGGGGGACATGCCATGTGGCGTGTGCAACACATGTCTGTCCGTGTCCACGTTTCCTGGAGTGTTCAACAGAGACACTCTGGCCTCCCAACTGTCTGTGTATTCCAGAGTTGTCATGATGTCATCTATTGATTTTCAGTCTTACTAAGCAACTCCTTTAGGCTTGTTTCTCAATTTTATATCTTATTCTTTGAGGTCATGTTTTTGACATTTACAGATCATACAACCTGCATTGAATGTGCTAGTCAATCTTGTTTGCCCACCACCTTCTATTAGCAACAAACCCCCTGTTCTTACACCGGGCCAGCACTCTATTTCTGGTCAACTGTCAAATGCTATGGAGGCTAGGGATAGAAATACAGAACGTAGCCAGAGTGATGTTAGGGAACGAAATGGAGAGTCAGGTGTTAATGACCGAGGAATTGCAGCTGCTTCTGCTTCTCGATCAATTAATAGCAATTTGCAGATGCCTGGCTCTACCATAGCTTCAGGATTGGTCGGGGATCGAAGAATATTTTTAGGTACTGGTACAGGTTGTGCTGGGCTTGCTGCGCAGATGGAACAAGGATATCGCCAGGCAAGGGAGGCTGTTCGTGCTAATAATGGTATAAAGGTTCTTCTCCACCTTCTACAGCAACGCATATACTCGCCTCCTGCTGCTCTTGACTGCATTCGTGCTCTCACATGCCGAGTTCTGCTTGGTCTAGCCAGAGATGATGCAATAGCTCATATATTGACCAAACTTCAGGTATGAATTTGGTTACAAGTGAGATTTGCATTTTTTTTTTTTTAAGATTTGTTGTCTCTGAAGGGCTTCAGCGCATTTAAATCCTACTTATCCAATTTTAATTGTCGGAAATTTTAAAGTTCGTATGCAATCTTTTTCAATTTGAAAATAAGTAATTTTCAAAGATACAGAAATATAAATGGATGATCTTACAGGAATTTAAGGCATTTGATGACACTTCTTTTTGAGAGGACATATTACTTTCCTTGTATTCATCGCTTCTTCCATTCTAGTGATGAGTAACGGGAAAGGTTTCAAAGGTTCCAAAATGCAGTTTTTCTATTGCATGAAATTGTCATTGAAAAAGCTTCTATGACGATAACTTGGGGTAAGGTTAACATAACATTTGTATCCTCTGTATTATTAGTTTAGTTCTTTTCATGGGGAAGCTTCTAGTTGTTGAGAATTTATTTTATTTGTTCTGTGCCAATATTTTTTATTATCATTTTTATGAAATTTCAATCCCTTGGATCCATGTCAATTTTATTTGATAAGAGCTGATAGTTTGTTAAAGAAATATACTTATCTTAATTGTTTTATGAAAATTTTTAATTTTATGTCATTTCGTTTGGGTAACATATTTTTTAAATGTTGGCAGAATAATTCTAGACAAATATTATTTTGCTATTAAGTTTCAGTTATATGTTCTTTTTAATTTTTTTGCTTGTATATAGTTCAAGCCACATGCCTTCATTTGGACTGGATAGGCATTCTTGATTATAGGATATCTTAGATATATTTTTAACGTGGTACTAAGTTCAATATGTGCTTCAGGTTGGTAAAAAGTTATCTGAGCTGATTCGAGATTCAGGCAGTCAGATGCCTGGAACTGACCAAGGCAGGTGGCAATCTGAACTTGCCCAAGTTGCAATTGAGCTTATTGCAGTAAGAATCTGTTCCTCGTATCATTCTCGGAATAGAAAATTTATATATATAGTTCTATAAGTTTTACAAGTGTACTCATCATCTTAACATTTGATGACCTGATTTGAAGTAGTAGTCTATGTTTTCAACATTGAAGGGCCTCAGGTTAAGTGGTAAAAATTTCAAAAACAGCTTCATGTCCTTGGCTTGGCGACTCTACAATTGTTTTTCGAAATTAAAATTTTACTGATAAGATTAAAAAATATCCCTAATGTTAGCGTAGCAGTTGGATTTGCCTTCTGTTTCTTCGTATTTACTTAATGTAAACTGTTCAAAATATTTGTGTCTATAACATGTCTCTTGATATGATACATGATTGCACTAGTTGTGCGTATTTCTCATTTGCTGCAATCCATAAAGTGCTACGTGCTTCAAGTTTTGAACTAGTTAGCCTGTGAATATAATTGATTGTCTTGTGATAGTTCTCTGAAAACTGTGCTTGCTGCGTAGACTTGTTTATTTCTTGGCCAGTATCCAATTGATTTGGATATTTTTATGCCACATCTTAGCTCCAGCTGCGATATTAAGGCCTTAAATGTGGCAAACTCTTTCCAAGTAAAGTTTGTCATCTCTGGAGTTAGTTTTCGATGTAATACTTTGTGGGCTGGGTACCCAGCCCACAAACAAATGACTGATGTTGACAGTATCTTTTTTTTTCCCCTTTTCTTCTCCTGTTGTTTTGTTATTTGTAGAGGTGGTAACTTTCTTGTTTATGTATTGTTCCAGATTGTAACCAATTCAGGGCGTGCAAGTACGTTGGCAGCTACTGATGCCGCTACCCCAACTTTGAGACGCATTGAAAGAGCAGCAATTGCTGCTGCGACGCCTATTACTTATCATTCTAGGTATCTTATAACGGTATTATTAATAGGCGCTCAGGCGCTTGCCTAGGCGCTCAGGCGAGAAGAGGCCGGCGTCTGGGCGCCGCGCCTTCAAAGAGGCACCGCCTAGGTAAGCGTCTGAGGTAGAGATGGAGGCGCCAAAGGCGGTGCCTCAGCATTAAATGGGAAACAGAGAGGTTTTCAAATAGACCGACTTTTTTAGAAAATTGGAAAGCAATAAAGAGGAGAAATTAGAAGAAAAATTAGAAGTTTACTTTATATCATAAATAAAGAAGAGAGAGACTTATATTCACAAAGAAAGACGTTTACGATATATTCATAAAGAAAGACTTGTATTCACAAAGAAAAATTAGAAGTTTACATTATATCGTAAATAACTCAATTTGTGTTTGACTTTAAGTTGTTTCCATTAGTTTTGTTATTTGGTTTCAAAATTGAGTTATTTTAATTTTAAAGTATCAATGGTGTCATTAATTTAGATTATAAAATTTTTATGTTATTTTGCATGTTTATTTTATTTTACTTTTTTTCAAATGGCGCCTTGCTTCGCTCGGGAAAGCGCCTAGGGTGGCGCCTCAGGCAATTTGGGACGTCAACGCCTCAAGGGCATCTAGAGCTTTTAATAACACTGTTTTGTATATATAAGCCTCCCTCTATCCATCATATATTTTGTTAATTTTTCTGCATGTGAAAACTGCAGGGAACTTTTGCTCCTCATACATGAACACCTTCAGGCTTCTGGTTTGGCTGCAACTGCTGCTGCACTGCTGAAAGAAGCTCAATTAACACCTTTGCCGTCATTGGCAGCTGCATCTTCACTCATGCACCAAGCTTCCATGCAAGAGATTCCTTCAATGCAGATTCAGTGGCCCTCAGGTCGAACACCTTCTGGATTTCTATGCAACAAACCGAAAGCGATTGCACATGATGAGGATTTCAGCTTTTTGTCTTCAAAGAAGAAACCTCTTGTTTTCTCACCATCTTTCGGTTCACAGTCTAGGAATCAGTCACAGTGCTATGATTCCAGTCAATCATCATTCAAGAAGACTTCAGTTGGTTCAAAACTATTTGCTAGTCCTGGAAATGTATCAGAAACGGTACCAGATACTTTGCCAAAATGTAATCTTGATGTGGAATCATCATGTAAATCTCCACTTTTGCTGCCAATAAAGCGGAAATTCTCGGATCTGAAAGATGTTGGATTCACGTCATCATCGAAGCGTCCCAACTTTGGTGAGCATGGACTTCGCTCTCCAGTATGTTTGACTCCCGTTGCTGTGCGAAAGAGCAGTTCTGTTACTGATGCTGTTGGGTTTTGTACACCTAGTTCTAATTTGAGGGATTTACATGGCCGATCAACATCAACTACTTTGCTAGATTATATAGATGACAACCAGCATTGTAGCTCTGTCCAATCTGGGCTGATAAATGATCACCAACCTAGTAACTCAGAGCGATTAACTCTTGATTCTCTAGTTATTCAATATTTGAAGCACCAACATCGCCAGTGCCCAGCTCCCATAACCACTCTCCCGCCACTTTCCCTCTTACACCCACACGTCTGTCCAGAACCAAGGAGGAGCCTTGATGCCCCGTCAAATGTGACAGCAAGGCTTGGTACAAGAGAGTTCAGAAGTATGTATGGTGGGGTTCATGGGAACCGTCGTGATCGCCAATTTGTGTACAGTAGATTCAGGCTGTTGAGAACATGCAGAGATGATACTGATGCCCTTCTGACATGTTTGACTTTTCTTGGAGATTATTCTCGTATAGCTGCTGGGAGTCATGCAGGAGAGCTGAAAATTTTTGACTCCAACAGCAACAGTGTTTTGGAGAGCTGCACAAGCCACCAGTCTCCTCTTACACTTGTTCAATCATATCTCTCTGGTGATACACGGCTACTGCTATCCTCAAGTTCGCAGGATGTACGCTTGTGGGATGCATCTTCAATTTCAGGTGGGCCTGTACATTCACTTGAAGGGTGCAAAGCTGCAAAGTTCAGCAATTTTGGGAACATATTTGCCACTTTAACAACCGAATCAGCTCAGCGAGAAATTCTTCTTTATGATGTCCAAACATGTAATGTGGAATCAACCCTGTCTGATAACATTTCAGGTTCAACAGGTCGAGGTCATGTATATTCCCTGATACACTTCAGCCCTTCTGATACAATGTTGCTATGGAATGGGGTATTGTGGGATAGGCGACAGTCGGGTCCTGTTCATCGGTTTGATCAGTTCACAGATTATGGAGGGGGTGGCTTTCATCCTGCTGGGAATGAGGTATGCAAACAAACCAACTTTTTTGCTAATTATATTGTACTAATTGTTGGGTGATGATTACTCGGTTCTTCTTTCCAAGGGTTTTACCATTTGTTACATTAGTTTCTTATAAGAAAATCTGGAATGAGGTCTAAGAAAGCCCCGAATTGCTTGTGTTGAGCAGAATTGTGATGAAGAAAAGTACTGGTTGAAATTCTTGTTTGGAGAGCATAAATCATGAATTGTCATTAAAACTTGGGTCATAATTGTTAAAAGAGTTGCTGGTTTAGAAATTGTGGTAGATTGTCTTAATCTTTTTTGGATGCACTAGCATGATTGTATTTATTTATTTACTTTTACAATGAAGCAAGCTAGAATGTGAGCTTGTTTGTGCAGTTCTATTTCAATTAGTTAAAGGCTTGTAATTTTTTTGTCCAAGCTTGTACATCATCTTTCACTAAGAGTTTTTTTTTGTCTTGCGCAGGTGATTATAAATTCTGAGGTGTGGGATCTCCGCAAGTTTAGGCTTCTTCGAAGTGTACCTGCCTTAGACCAAACATCAATAATGTTTAATGCATGTGGTGATGTCATTTATGCGATCTTGAGGAGAAACCTTGATGATGTTATGTCAGCTGTACACACTCGACGTGTAAAGCACCCACTCTTTTCTGCTTTCCGTACTGTAGATGCCATCAATTACTCGGAAATTGCTACTATACCAGTAGATCGATGTGTCCTTGATTTTGCAACAGAGGCTACAGATTCTTTTGTTGGGTTGGTTACAATGGATGACCAAGAGGAAATGTATTCGTCTGCTAGGATTTATGAAATTGGACGGAGAAGGCCAACAGATGATGACTCTGATCCAGATGATGCTGAAAGTGATGAAGATGAAGATGACGATGATGAAGATGGTGATGTGGATCCCATATTGGGCCCAGAGCTAGACGGGGATGGTGAGAGCGATGCAGATGATATAAGCAATGATGAGGATGAGGATGATAGCGGGAGTGAGCTTGATGATGAAGAGGATGATGCAGACTTTATCATGGATGATGTAGACTTTGATGGAGGAGCTGGAATATTAGAGATAGTTACAGAAGGTGATGAAGAGGATGATGGCAGTCAAGTGGTTGAATCTTACAGCAGTGGAGAGGATGATGACTTTGTTGATGATGGTTTTAACTATTAAATCAATCTTTCAGGTACTTGCTAAAGAGCGGATGATGTAATTATTTCATTTTCCCTCTTGAATGAAGTTGTAATCCATTTAGTTTTTTTTTTTTCTTTTTTTTGGTCTAGAGAGAGAGAGAGAGAGAGAGCTATAAATTTGTGAATATCCCACCAGGTCGTGTAAAGTTTATGAATCGCATATCCCTTTTGCGCTAGTGGCATGAGCAGGTGTCTGCATAATCTTCTGCCTGACCATATTGGAATGTTAATTCCTTTGCACAGTGTCGAGATTTCTCATGTTTTTTGGGAGGCCAACTATAAGTTAGCTGGTGTCAGAAGTCTTGCAGGATGTTCCCCTGGAGACAATTTGTTGTTAAATGATGCTGCTGATTTACTGGTTAGGCGTGGATAAACTGGTAACGTAGGCTAGCTTGTCAAGTCTTTGTTGCTTTTTCCTTTCTTGCCACAGAAAAAAAAAAAAAAAAAAAAACTCTTACCTTCTGGTTCTACCATAATTGAAGTATTACGTTTTCATTTCAGAGTAAAGGTTCTTGTACGGGAGTGAATGAGTTCTTCTAACGCATTGCAAAAAACTGCCTGTGATGGCGAATTAGGGGCTATGGCCTGTGAGTGCCTTTCTTTTGGTTGTATTGTATATATACATATTTGTATATAATTTAAGGACATAAAACGTATTAAGTGCTAAAAAGTTGAATATGAAAAGATGATAAATACGTAGGCTTTTTAATAATACTTACCAAAACACAGTGGTAAGTAATAAAGCCATTCAGAATGAACAGCATTTAATTAATACACGTAATCCATTAATAGAATTTTTTAGAATAGAAAGTATTTTTTTTTTATTGGAAATGCTTATTTTTATTCAATAATATGTATGATCAACTATATAATAAACAAATGCTTAAAAATGTGTTTATACAAACAAATGTTGCTTCATTAGATGTCATCCACAATCACCTGTTTAATTTCAATTCCCTTCAGTTTAGTTCAGCTTAGATCCATTCACCATAAAAAGAATCAAGTGACAAATACTATGAATATTCATATATACTGGAAGTAAAATACCAGATACAGGTTTAAATAGATTTTAAAACTGAAAATCAAATTTCAAGATAAATATATTGGAAGTCATATTCCAAGATACATAAAATATCACTTTTTCTAATAAATTAACCATAAAGACTAATAAATTAACCATAAAGACGAGCCCATCAAAAGAAGTGGATAGTCTCCTCTACGTTATAAAACATTGCCATTCTTTCAGAACTACAAGGCATTGGAGTAAATTCCATTCAGGCGTGAACCAAGAACTACCATATTATATTTTACTTTTCAAGAACTGTGTAAAATTACCTCGCTAGTTTTAACCAAGTAATCTCGTCGTTCTAGAACAAAGCACAGTACATGCACCAAAGTCAAGAAAAGGCAGAAGAATATCAGTTCTACATTACAGAAAAGGTTTCAGAAGGTACGAATTTGACAAGACTTCCAATACTTCATTTTAATATGCTCTGAATGATTCAGAAAAAAAAAAATTATGGCTTGAAAAAACAGAGAACAGGAGGACCGAAATTTCACGACTTTCGAAGTACCAGATGACCCTAAGCTTTGTCCTCTCAACCATTGTCTGTGGTTTAAGCCATCACAGGTTCACCAAGATCAAACAAAATAACCCTAAATTAAAACTTTAACTCGCATAAAAGAAATCAAAGTGTGCTGCTCTAACAAACTCATATTCCATTTACGGGATACCTGCATCGGTATTCCATTTCTCCACTTTGACAATACACCTAGAGATTTCACCTCGTTGCAGCTCTAACACTCATTGACGTATGGTAATTGGTGCTCCGCTGTTTCCTATAAGAAGTGTAAACATCATCATATTGACTTGCCTCGTTAGGGCCAGATGTTGCACCAAGTCCCAACCGTCCAGAACCTGTTGATCCTGTTTTTTGCTCTACAGTTCCATCAGCATAAGCCCCAGTCTCGGGATCAACCTGCAAGTTAGGGGGTGGAGGTATGCAAGCTCCTCCCTTGCGAATGGGAGGGTCTCTCTCGTACTCATCATCCTCATCTTTCAAATGAGATTTCATAGGCCCATCAAATGGGTTAAGCTCTCCAATCTCTTTAAAGAACTTGGAAACTCTCTCTTGAATTTCTGATGGTGAGACATTTGACGGTGGTATAACAGTTGGAATGTCCAGAGGACATAAAGGCGAGTAAGGCACCCCACTCCCAATCTGCATCTTTTTAACCATCCCAGGAATAAGACCAGGTGGGAACAAAGGATAAGGTGGAAACTTTTCACCAACATTAGCAGGAGGTGCTTGCATTGGATGCGGTACAGGCTGTTGACTGACCGGTTGAACAGAAGAATTTAAGGGCATGGATCCTGGAAAAGCAGGTATATTTGGAATAAATGGCTGGTTTCCAAGAGATGGTGATATAGCTAGAGGCACTTGTTTATCATGATGCTCCTGATCTGATCCACTTGGCCTGTCGGGCTGCCATTGTGGAGGAATATGGCTTGGTGGTTGCTGTGTAAACCCTGCACGAAGCACTCAAGCATTTAGTCTTATACCTAGTTGAACTAACATAAATATATAAATAAACAAGTATACAATAAGCTAATAAATACAAATATACAATATGCAAGGCTCTCCAGCAAAACTAAAAGCAGTTGTAGATGCTATAACAAAACTTTATATAGAAGTACGAGGATTGAATCAGGTCTCAGCCAGAGAAATCAGAGTTTCTACTACCATTTACAAGTTTAATATTGTATGCACTACTCACACAGGATTTTGTGATCAAGGAATACTCTATCAACCACCAAATACTTCAAATATCCCTCCCAAAACATTTTGATCAATAAACAACACAAAACATTCCAGCAAAGTATTTAAGAAGGTACCTGCAGCAGCCATTGAATCTGCTGAAACAGCAGTTAATTCCTTTGGCAGCCCCTGAAAAGAAGTTGACATTGCTCCACCAACCATCTCACTTTCGAGGGCATAAATAGTATCTTGATCATAAACCTCGTTGGAAGCCCAGAACTGCAGAATTTTCTGTAATCGTTGTTGATTATTGTCCTTACTTTGAGGGTTGTGATAGACTCTCGCAAGCATGGGACCCAGAACTGGTTTAAAGGCAAGGGCCTCATT
>CAOJCR014906470.1:0-10102 GCA_948330485.1 Euphorbia neoarborescens
CCATATTTTGACTTAACCACATTCACTTATAGCTATATGCATGCATTTCCATATGGCTTGACAATTTGAATGGCATACATAAACCCTTAATGGTGTAGCCATCTTGCATGCATGTGTATGCCTCCGTGTATCTATCACCTACTTATACAGGACATTTGGCCAACACTCTAAAGTCTTCGAAACACTATCTATTCAAAATTCAAAGTGGTAATCCAGAAGTGTGAAACCCCTGCTTGTGTAATAGATGTAAGCACATTAAATTTACATTCCTCAATACCACAAATGGTAATCCAAAAGTATCGAACCTCTATTTGTGTGACGAGAATAGGTATATTAAATCAACTTTTTTAAAAAAACCAAATGTTACATTAAGGGTACCAACTTTTTTTTATATATAATAAGCACAAATATCCTACCAAATTTTACTAGCGTGACAAGCATGTGCAAATGATGCTTAAAAGGTAATGTACCCTCGTTCATGTGATGAGCATGAACAAATTATATCCTATGATCACTTTACCATCACCCATATGCATGAAGCCAACCAACCATTATCCATGCATACATGAGCTTATAAATCCCCTTTTTCCCTAAGTTTTTCTTCCTTTTTTAGCCTAACCACTAGTAGGAAACAACTGCTTGGATTAGGAGAACATGAAGGCTGATCCAAGTTAGTCACCGGAGGGTATCAGTGTCTAACTCAAATTCAGTAGATAGACGAAATGCAAAAGACATAGAGAAAATGGCATGTCAGGGAAATGGTAACAGAGTTTTGAGTCCTAAAGACTTTGTGGAAGCACTGATGGGGTTTGAACTGTTCAAGGGTTTCCTATTGAAAACAATGCAAATAATAGTAGATACATGACTTCCAGCCCATAGGCCATCCTCCTCTGAGAATGAACAAGGGCATAATCAAGTGTAGAATCATGTGGTGGGAGAAGCAATAAATAGGCCTACAGAATTGGACCACCAGTTAGGATATGGTTATCTAATAGTCAAGGCTGAGAAGGAAAGGAATTTAGTAGAAAAATATGCTAAGCTCGAGATTCTACTGTCTAAGGCCAAAGAGATGGCACATTCAAGGACATTGAGTGGTCTGACCACAATGGAAGCTGAGGAGGCAAGACCAGAATTACTCCCTCCTTACTTTAGGATATCGGTACTTCCCTTGTACAAGGGACAGGCCCGACAAGAGTCCATATCAAGAATAATTAGAATGTTATAAGGATGTAAGGCCTTACCCCTAATGAAATGGCTAGTTTCTTTCCATGTACATGTGAAGGGGCAATGGCAGAATAGCTGAGTGTGCAACCAAGAGAGGTAAGGTCTAGTTGAGAGGTACTAACCCATGCTGTCATGGAGCATTATGGTTACAATACAAAGACAAAGACCACTCTACAAGATCTAGAAGCCTAATGAAGCATTCTAAAAGTACTATGAAAGGTGGATGGCCACCCAAGTCATGTTGGAAAAGAAGCCGAGCAATGATGAACTGATTGTAAAGCTCATTAATGGAACTTTACTTACCTATAAAGAAAAGATGGGGTTGAATGATTATAAAACATTTGAGGAGGTTATAAGAAAGCTAAGAAGATCAAGCGATAGGCTGAGGCTAGGAGAATGGAAATTGAGACTTGGCCCAATTTTAAAAAAAATCTATCAGTTGGGGCAATGGAATAGTTATATTACCCCTACTACTTCTGGAAAAAGAACAAACTTACCCCAAATAATAATCTTTTCCATTTAACTCAGCTAGTTGAGGTGACATAAATTAGCCAGGAACAACCATACCAAGGTGATAAGGTTAGTTTCGACCTTATATTTTAGGCATTGTGGAACCCTATTGATGGGTGATTTGACTAATATTTGGCATTTATGTGTTATGTTTCATGAATTTTCTCCATTGTTTGCTAGTTATGGTTTTATGTGTAGTTTGTGAAACCAAGGACTTTGTTAGTTTGACCTGTTCTTCTGAGTTTGATGATGCAGGGGTGAAAACCTGAGTTGATTATGAGAAGGAAACGAGATTGTAGTCTGAGTAAGGGCAAAAAGAAAGAGTATAGATATTTAGACCGGATTTCAAGGAAGTTAGAGGGTGGGAACCCAAGTGTCATCTCCATTAATCATTCAGAAGTCGAATAAACAACCTTAGGAGATTAATTGAATTCGGTACGGATAAAGATTGAATGTGGATCATTAGGTTAACTTAGTTGGAGTAGTTTAGATTTATTTTTTAGCAATTTATTCACCTTATTTGTTTGCTCAAACACGTTAGAAAGCCTAGTAGTTTGGTGCTTGTAGATACTCTCTTGTAGATTGATACCTGGACTTAACTAGATTTATTACTTGACAGTGACAAGGTACACTGCCCTTTATTGAGCGGTTTTGTAGTTGTTTCCAACTACTGCCAAATACGTGTCAAGTTTTTGGTACCATTACCGTGGAAAGTAATTTCCCATGACATCGAACCAATGGTCGACTATCTGATTTGAGTATTGTACTGTTTTAATTCATTTTTGTTTTTATTTTTATTTTCTTGTAATTTTCAATAATCACCTTTATTTGTTTTTCCTTGGTTTATATGCATACGCTACACTAAGCCTTTGTTCTTTGATCCAGAAATAGAATGTACTTTTCACAGGAACTAAAGGGAAAGAAGGAATTGAAAAGAAGTCATGGATGGAGCAGATTTGAGAGCTGAGATAGAGCGTTTAAGGCATGAGAGGGAGCAGCTTGAAGCTGAACTTGCTGCACGAGATGCATAGAAGGCGGAGTTGAGGAAAAGACTTGAATACAAGATGAGGGAGAAGTATAATAGACAGACCGTTAGAGATAACAGAACTATGATAGATCTTAAGGCCCCTCATAGACTATGAAATTTAGCAGGAGTGGTAGTACCAGCAATTACGGCAAACAACTATGAGCTAAAGATAAGTATGATCCAGCTGATCTAGAACAATGGTCAGTTCAGTAGTGGCGTTGCAGAAAACCCTGACGATTACCTGAATCGGTTCTTAAGGGTGGCTGACACTGTCAAGATGAATGGAGTACCTAAATATGTCATCATATTGAAGTTGTTTCCGTTCTCTTTAAATGGAGGAGCTATAGAATGGTATGAATCACTTCGGCCTGGGACGGTATCATCATGGGATCAGACGGTGGACCAATTCCTAGTCTGTTATTTTCCTCTTTCCAAGACAGTACAATTGAAGAATGAGATTAATGCTTTCCATCAATTTGGGATGGAACCCATGAATAAAGCTTGGTCTCGATTTTAAAGGATGCTCTCAAATTGCGTCCATCATAACATACCTCAGTTTGATCATGTTAGTCATTGAACACTAGATCACAGAACTTGGTGTAGTCTTGCACTTGGCATAAGTAGAGCTTAATATGTGGAGACCCATAGGTATAACCATACTGTAACACACGATGCACTTTTCTTTTTCAATTTAACTTTTTGAATCTAGCACACTAACTAGCCCGTAGAATACCCTATTTGAGCTTGAGCTTGTTCTTTCATAGCCCCATTACAAGGAAATTCCCTTAAAGCTAAAAGCAAACTACCCTTCACTTCAACTTTTTCTTCGACCCATCCTCTCCTCAGTTTCAAGTTAGGTTTGGTTATTGAGCATCAATCTTTATATCTGGGTTTGTTCTTCAATTCTAGACATGATTCAATCACTTTTCCTTTGTGTTATACTTTTAATAGGAAAAAAAGGAGAAAAAAGAGAAAAAGAAAAAGAAGAAGAAAAAAATAATACATATATGAATAAATGTTCATCTTTCTTGGTTATTCAATTAAATAGCAACAACTTCTTAATATGTTCTTGGGATGAGTTCTAAATAATAAATTTATGTGCGTTTTAGGGTTTCAAATACTAAATTATCTTAAATTCGTTTTCCCGAACAACTAAACAACTTTTATTCTCAGTTTGGTTTCCTTTGTAATTTCTTTATTGATTCAGAATTCTCCATTTCTTTTCTCTAAATATTGGGTATGTTTTGTAAATATGTATGGGGTGTTTCTTCTTTCTTCTTTTCATTCCTATGTTGTTCTATCTAGTTGCTAATAAAGAAATTATTCTTGCTTTCATGTACACCCTTGTTTTAACCAAATTCAGTTTTAAACTCGAACAGAGGAGGTTTAAACCTAAATTGATCTTTAACACACCTTACCCTTAACCTCTAACATTACAAGCCATAAAGGTTCTCTGATTTTGCTTCTTTTTGCTAATGACTACTCCGGGATTATCATTAGTTCGCTGTGTGATGCATACTTTGTTTTGATTGAGAGTGTTTTCTTTTCACTTTGAATTTTGTGTGAATTGAGTGAAATCCTATGAGGTGAATTAATTGGTTGCATAAGCTCTCACCGTTCCTTTTCGTTTGATTAGTTTGGGTATATGGAACAACATCACTTATGTTTGTTGTCTGTAGATGATTATTGTTATTGTTTGGATTACTTCTACATGTTTGGAATTTGTGAGCTGGCATAATTAAATCCTAGGTGGGTTTTCGGGCAAAAACTGGGTTCTCAGTTCTGAGTTTCAGGTTATTTGCTTGAGGAAAAGCAAAGTTCTAAGTGTGGGATAGTTGATAAGGTTGGTTTCGACCTTATATACTAGGCATTATTGAACCCCATTGATGGATGATTTGACTAATATTTGGCATTTATGTGTTGTGTTTCATGCATTTTCACCATTGTTTGCTAGTTATGGTTTTATGTGTGGTTTGGTGATTTTTCTTTACTTTTGATTATTTGCTTTAGTCCAAGGTTGTGAAACTAAGGACTTATGCAGGGGTGGAAACCTGAGTTGATTATGAGAAAGAAACGGGATTGTAGTCCAACTAAGGGCGAAAAGAAAGAGTATAAATCTTTAGACCAGATTTCAAGAAAGTTGGGGGCCAATTCAGGAAAGGCACTTAAAAGTAAAATTGAAGACCTTTTCATGTCCTTTCCAACAAGTATTGTATCAGTGGAATTGGACTTGGGATGAGAAAGTTATGAACAAAACAAGATGAAGTGTGCAATCTGTCAGAAGTCCCAGTCCAATTGATGCTTGCATGATCATCAACTTTCGATCGAATTTTGAGGTATCTAGAGGCCGAATTTGGAGATGCTCATTAGAGACGAAGTTGTAAATAATTCTTCTAGATTTTGAACGGGTCTAAGATCAGCAAAATCAGTGGTTATATGAAAAAGTTATGATAAATGGAAGAAGTACTCATCGAGTAACATATGTACTCTTCGAGTACAATGCACAGAAATCAAACAGAATGTTTACTCGACCAACTACTCATCGAATAGGGCATTGTGAGGCTAGTACTCAATGAGTAACTTCCTTACTCGATGAGTACCAGTCGAGATAAGTGGGATTTTATGATTTTTATACTTTATTTTCTCTATTTTCTTTTCCCTTTTCAACTCTAATTGTTTTGGGTCTCTGCTAGTACACTTTTAGGGTTTATCTTTCATTTAATTCTTATACCTACAACTCCATGGAGATTCTAGGGTTTGTACTTTGAGTTTGATTATTTTGACTAAGGATTGTGTTTATTGTTGTGACTTTCCCGTTTGTGATTACTCTCTACGGATTGAAGTTTTCTATAGCGATCATCTTCATTCAAGGCTACCTTTGAATACGGTTTTCAATTGACGAAATAAATTTTCTTATCTTCTTTAATTGTTAATTAGTGGATTCTTCAACACCCTTGTTTGATTATATGTCATTGAATCATTCCTTCACTTTTGTAAGAGTCAATTTAATTGCTTTGGAGTTTTGATTGCGAAAGTCCTGTGCTTGCATGTTCTGTGCGTGTTTGTAGTCTCATGAGATCCGTATTTATTAGTCAGACACATATACTTGGCCTTACCTAGACTAAATCTTAGGAAATCATTGGAATTGATAACTCCGTGAAACTTACGGGTTAGTAGTTTTTGAGTCTCTATAACTAGTTCACCTCTTAAAAAGGTCTTAACGAACTAGAGCCTAACCGCGATATGTGGATACACTACTCTTGCACGTTGATTTAGTTTGAGCTGGGTTTTACATTTGATTCCCTTATGATTGTTTGAATTTCTGTGTAAACTGTCATCCCCAAAATCATTCAGAAGTCGGATAAATAGCCTTAGGAGATTAATTGAATTCGGTACGGATAAAGATTGAATGTGGATAATTAAGTTAACTTAGTTAGAGTAGTTTAGATTTATTTTTCAGCAATTTATTCACCTTATTTGTTCACTCAAACATGTTAGAAAGCCCAGTAGTTCGGTGCTTGTAAATACTTTCCCGTGGATTGACACCTGGACTTAACCAGATTTATTACTTGACAACAACAGGGTACAATGCCCTTTAGTGAGCGGTTTGGTAGTTACTTTCAACCACTGCCAAACGCGTGTCACAGGGTACTCCACAATCAATGTCCCCAGAGACAGAGCCCCTATCCCGATTATTTACCAAATGCCAGAAGTTAGGGCTTTTGGAAAATCTCAAACCATACACCTTACTAATGACTTGTCGATTGATATAAAATTAAGATATGAATTCACTGCTCTGATCACTCAACACAGAGGCAATTGTATCCCGTTGTTATCAAGTAATAAAAATCTATTTCTAAACTCCAGGTTTCAATCCCATAGAGAAAAGTACTTTTACGAAAGTCTAATATATGGTTTTAGCATGTTATAGGCGATAAAATAATTCTAGAAATTAAACTAAATTAAATTAAACTACTCCTAACTATGATCAATTTCAGGCAAAACCCTTGAAAATGAAATTAATGGGAAATCCAATTGAAGTTTTACTTACCTCTGAATAATAATGGGGATGATCTTATTAATCTAGTTAACAATCAATTGATTAAAGCCATGTAAATATCCAAATTAATATTAATGCATGAATTCAATAGTTACCCCTACTTTATGAAGCATCTAGGGTAAGATTATCCATTACGTCTGCCTAGTTCTACGAATCAGAAAATAAATACGCTTAAGTTTTACAGGGTTGTCAATCCTTCCAGTTTCCAGTCGTCAATCTAGATCGCGTAACAGATATGAATCAAATTAATATTCAAGTTTCTGAGGCTATCGAAATCCCATGCACCATAATCAATCGAATCACAAGTAAAAACCCTAATTACCAATTATTAGATTAAATTAATAAGGATGAAAAGAAAATAATGAATATAATTAATGGGTGTCGAATCCACCAAAAATACAATTTATAGTCTCTCTTATACCTAGACACAAATTAAATCTGTAGCAAAGGCAAGCGACGTCGAGCCATAGAGAGCCAACTACTATTTCTATCGATTATGAACAGGCAAATAAAATAACAAAGTAAATGGGGGGTTTGAAGGATTGTGAATGAAAAACTAAAACTAATAAACTAAAACAAGGCAATAAAAATAAATAACGAACGAAGCAATCAATAGGGAAACACCTCACCTAAGGTAGTTTTGGAATTCAGAATATGGTGACTGATCATAGATAGGAAACATATCATTAACTTATTTCAGACTAGTTCTAACCCTAGGCTTCGCACTTTGGATCAACTTTTCCTATTGTAGTTTTGCTTAGCATGGCTCAAATAAAACCCTACTTAATGAATAACCCTTCATTAGCGGCTTAAGGTTCAATTAAATAACAGCATTCATGCGAGAAAAACCTAGTCTAAACTAACTAGGTTCTTAGTGACTCTCGATTCAAGTTCAAGTTCTATATCATAGCGAGTTCGATCACAGGTCCTGATTATGAATATATTCCTATGAAAATGTAATTATCATGCAATCGCAATAACTGGCCAGGGTAAAATAATCGCACAATAAATTAACGGGAGGATATTCGACTTCCGTTCAACAAGATAATAGAAACATGAAATAATCAAAAATTAAATAGATAGAATGATCTCACAATCTTGTTCCGAATCCGTCAAACTCCCTCAGACGGAGCTAGGGAATTAGTTACACATTATTGTGAATAAAAACCCTAATCCAAAGTATAATCCTATTGAAAAGAATGAAAGAATAAATGAATAAAAGAATATGGAGGAGAAGAAGAGTGGTCAAATGTTATATATCCCTCAAACCCTAATAATAGTGTCCTCTTTATACTTTTTCCTAAAATTGGAAAAGAACCCCGAAAAATAATAAAGAAAAATAATCAGTTGAGACCTAAAATTCCTCCAGCTCACTGAGCCACACTCCACCTGTAATGCCCCAATATTTTTTATGTGCTTTTTAGCAAATGTTTTGGTCAAGTGTGACACATAAGAAATTAACCTTGACCAAGGCTAAATGCATTTGATACAATGGAAGTTAGCCTTGACCAAGGCTAAATGCACGCGTGGCCGTGTATCATGGTAGTGTGTGATATAAAATTTTTATGCATAATAATTTATTTAAGTAAATAAAATTTGGTTGGACCTTAGTCCTGTATGGCCGAAATTTCCTTGGTACATTTGGGTAAATGTACAACTTATTAGTTGCCATTTTTATTGGATAACTTACCTTAAAATTTTGGCTCAATTTCCTTAAATTAATCTCTACCAAATGGGTAATTTCCTTATGCATAAATCTTTGGTTCCTTAAGAGAAAAATTACCTAAACCTAACTTACCTTATTCTATGCTTGGTTACCATAAAACTCTTTTCACTTATGGAATGTAACTTGATTTCTCTAATTTTTTCTCCTCTCCTTATTTCTTGCCATTTAAAATACACCCTCTTCCCCTCTCTCTTCTATTTGGACGTTCTCTTTCTCTCTCTCTCTCTCTCATCATTCTCTCTTTTGATTTTAGCCAAAATAAACTTTTCTCTTCCTCCTTCTCTCTTATGCGTTCGGCTCTCTTGCTTGCGTGGTCTTGTAATTTTTTATGTTCGGTTCAGCCTCGTCTCTCCACATTTCTCCTTGAAACCGTGTCTTCATCATTCACTGAGGTAAATATTTGGAACCTTTATCCTTATGGTTCTTCCTGTTTGCCATTCATATCGATTTGAGGGGTTAATTTCTCTTAATCTCTTATCATCCTTAAGCTTGGAGTGGAGCTGAATTATTGTGCTCTTGGAGTCCCCTTCGCTGCGGCTTTTCTGGAGTTCTTCCATTCCTATTCTTATCGTGATTGCGGGAATTTTAAATATTAACTCTCGAGGTAACCCGTACTTCCTAATCCACTTAAAAGAGTTATTAAAACTTGTATAGAGTATGTGTGAGTATGTGTTTTGAGGTTTTCTTGATTTTGTTTGCTGCTGGATTGTTTGAGTCCGTGTTACGTGTGGTTCAAGGTGTAATTTAATGGTTAAACGTTTGGTGAAAGAATTGGAATCTATAGTATATGTTGTGCGAGTTTCAGATATTTCAGCATGCACTGTTTCGATAAAAAAAATTGTTTTAAGTCGTTCTGTGCATGAAAAAATTTTAGTGCCAATTTTATTAGATTCCTAACACCCAGATATTCAACTTTGGTTAAGAGTGTTTTTTGAGATATTGTCTGTACAGGGGTCGAAAAATTGACTCACTCCGACTCTTATTTTCTGCCTTCTGGAAATTTACAGAATCAACATACCTTAGTAAAATCCACTTTTCTCCTTTGTTATAGCACCTTTTGACGCGTTTCCAATTCATGTGTACTCTTAACTCAGTGGGGAACAATGTTGCTTTCTATGGTTAGGCCAGAAAATGTAATTTACCCGTCCATATAATTTTCGTAAGATTGAGCAGAGTGCAGTTTTTACTAGGATCTGTGCACTGGACAGTTTTGACTTAAACCTTTATAACTTCTTCTATACTTATCCAAATCGCATAATTCCAGTGCCATTTTAACCCTAACACATAAAATATTATTTTTTAAATTTATTAGAATTTTTCAAGCTACCTAACTAATTTAAAATGATGTTTTAAACTTAGTATTCCGAATCTGCCCAAATCGGAAATGTGAACAAATTAATGTTTTAATGATATCATGTGATGATTTGAGTTGATATATGGGTTGGAGGTGTATTACTATGCATGTTCAATTATTATTGATTCATGAATGGTTTGGAATATTTATGTGGTGAATAGAATATATCATTTTGGTTTGGAGTATTAAATGCTTTTGTTG
>CAOJCR014908426.1:0-11035 GCA_948330485.1 Euphorbia neoarborescens
AACCATTATCACATAGTTGAGAGACACTAAGGAAATTATACTTCAAACCTGTGACCAATGCGACATTCTCAATAGTTGGTCTTGTTCCAATTGTGCCATACCCAAGTATATTGCCTTTAAGGTTGTCACCAAAGCTGACTGTACAACTTCTTTTCTCAATAAACGTGATGAATTGACTTTCATCACCTGTCATGTGCCTTGAGCATGCACTGTCAATATACCACATTGAAGATCCTTTGACGCATCTCAAGCTCACCTACATGAAATTACTTTTTCTTAGGTACCCAAACTAAATAGGGTCCTTTCTTATTAGTACTACATGTGCTTGCTATTCTATTACTCTCATGAATTTTTTTGATATACAAGCATGAGAGGTATGACCAGTTTTCATACAGTAAACACATTCGGAATATGTGCTTGGCCTTTTATCAAAGGCCTTGCCAGTTGTTCTATTGAGCCCTTTGTTGGGTTTCTTAATTAGACATGGAGGATAGAACTCCTTTTTGGGCTTTTTCACATTTTGAGACTAAGGGTGGAGCCTTGTATTGGGCTTTTTCACATACTGATATTGAGATATGTTTGCTACTGAGTCTATCTTATTAGTCAATAAATTTTGATTATCCATCAACTCTTTAACTTGTAATCTAAGTTGTGAACATATTATCATGCACAGAGTTGTTCTCAAGTAGCAATCTAGTTTCTAACTTGGATACTAACTTAGCATTTTCTAACTTAGCATACTGTCTCATCAGTAGTCTAATTTTATTCGAAGCAGCCTCTAGACATTCGTGAATGTCAAATACTGACTCTATAAGTTCATCAATAGACAAAGGAGAATTACATACCTCAGGATTGTGTGAGATACTGGTTTCTCCAGTATGTCCCTCTGCTTCAGTATCGCAGTCAGTACTCTTATCCATAAAACATACATTTGCTACTTCTTTGTTCTCCTCCTCATGTTCAGAAGACTCATCGCTGTCACTCCAAGTTGCCACCATAGCCTTTCTTCTTTCCTTCTTTTCTTTCGTAATCTTAGGGCAGCTGGATCTGATATGTTCAGTCTGATGGCATTCAAAGCATGTGATAGGCTTTGAGGATGAGATCTCCTTTTCCTTCTTGTATTGATTACCTCTTCTGAAATTTCTTTTGGGAAACTTGCCTCCCTTTTTGAACATTCTTCTAAGCTTTCTGGTGATCAGTGCCATTTCAACATCGCCTGAGGTAGAGTTTGAATCTGTGCTATCAATCTTCAGTGCAATGGACTTCATATGTTTATCTCCAGACTTTCTTTCTGCTCAGAAGTTTTAATAGTGCATTAATGGGTCATCGGAGAACCCATTAAGTCATTATATTTGTACTTGGTGAGATCTTGCACTTCCTCAATAGTTATCTTCTTTGCTTGCCAGCTATTAGGCAGACTTCTGAGAACTTTTTTAACCTGTTCCTCTTCATTAATTACCTTTCCCAGCCGTTTAAGTTCATTCCCAATTTTGGTGAATCTAGCATTCATAACGGCTATCTTTTCACCTTCCACCATTTCAAACAACTCATACTGATGCGTGTGCTAATTGATCTTATGTTCTTTGGCTTTGGTATTTCCCCCATAAGTAACTTCTATCTTTTTCTAGATCTCCTGAGCAGTTTCACAGCCGGAGATTTTGTTGTAGTCGTTAGCATCCAACGCACAGTGGAGAATATTGATTGCCATAGCATTTGTCTGAAGATTTCTTAATTCAGACTCAGAGAGTTCATCCATAGGTTGGGCACAATATCTCCATTTTCAAGTGTCTTCATTAGTTCGTGGGGACCATTAACTATAACCATTCAAGCTTTCATGTCAGTTGCTTGGATGAAATTCTTTATTCTATTTTTCCAGAATGTATAGTTCGAGCCGAAGAAGAGTGGAGGCCTGGTGAATGATAATCCTTCAGGAAGGATTTGTGTTGTCTCATTACCAGGTATATATCTGCGTGGTGGTACTGTTGGCCATTTAATCATTCCACTGGGATTGTTAGATCCTAAGCAGAGAGTTAGGCTCTGATACCAAATGTGGAATCCCAGAATGGCCAAAATAAGTCAGAGGGGGTGAATGACGAATATAAAAATCAAATGCTTTAAAAACTAAAAATTGTATTGAGAAAGCAAAATAGATACTGAGTCTGAAAATGATACTGAGAATGAATTTCTCAGAAAGAAGAAATTAGGAACTCAGGACAGTATTAAGCGTAGTGATATAAAGGATTAAAAACGGAATATAAAAAACAAAGTGATTTATACTGATTCGGTACTTCTCTTCAGTACCTACGTCCAGTTCCCATGGTACCTTCCCTTGAGAGTTCAATTCACTAAGCGTTCCTTTCAGGTAGGAAACGAAACCTTTACAACTTAATCTAAAGCTCTATTGAGTACCTTTCTCAATAGCACACTCAACTAAGCTACTGCTACTTACCATTATCAGTACTAACTACAAACAAGAATTTTGAATTTTTATAACACTAGAAAGAATCTAACACACTTAAGAACAAATAATAAGGATTCTTTCTTATGGAGTTTTACAGAGAGATTTGAAAGTTGGAGAGCTTGTTCTTATGTTCTCTATTAAAACTTGGTAACTTTTCCATGAAGGAGAAAGTCATCTATACTGTCCCAGACAGACTAGCCGGTGAGTGCTTAGTCCTTGGATCAGATGCTTTAAGGCCGTTGATGAAGTCTTTTGTCTTCATCAAGGGATTTCCAACGGTGCTGAGATCCTGTCTAGTACTAAGCAGATGTTGTCTACTGGGTGTCAGATTTTTTTACCAAAAATGGGTACTGATTATAGCCTGTCTTGAAAAAGCATCTTCATTGCTTGTCCAAAATTAGTAATTCAGACATCAGTATGTCAGGTTTGGCTGCTAAAGTGATCTGCTGAAAAGTACTTAGACAAAAAAGGATGTCAACGCACCAAGTTGGATAGACATCATGTTATAGTGATAATTTTTTAGCATTATTTTGTCATTATTAAAAACATATTAAGATTAATACAGTTTTCTCCAGCTATATATACATTCCATAATAGGAAAAATCTAAAAGAAAAACGAAATAGAAAAGAATAAAAATTTCTGCCTGTTTTCGTGTCACTTGATATGCCAAGTCGTGACAGGCCAAAATACCTACGTCTTCAATATTCACCCAAAATGCCTGTCATGTCGTGTTACTGAATGTGTCATGTTTGACAGACCAAAGTCTCCAAAAGTCCAAAGCTTTCGTTTTGTCCACAAAATGTGCCTTTCACGACGTGGCATCTTCTGACGCATCGTGACGGGCAGAAAATTCTTCAGTTTCAGCTTTCTTTTCCTTTCCTTGTCTGATTACCCATCCCTCTCTTTCGTTCTGACTCCCGTGACCTATCAAAAACATAAAAGTATAACCACACCAATATACAGGAGTATAAAAATATCAAGGAACATGGAAGCCCTAAAAACGGGTCAAGCTATATAACATTCAAGCTAAAAACTAAGAAAAAAAAACTAAACGGACTAAAGGAACAAAAAACGAAAAACCTATCTAAACACGAGATAAAACGACAGAAAACAATGGTAAATATCACCAAATAAATCAGAATATAGTCAAGAAGATAAGGTCTAAACCGAATTTATCAACTACCCCCACTTAAGACCTTACTTGTCCTCAAGCAAATAATTGAAAACTCAGAATCACAATACTCACTTTCACTTGAAAACCGATCTTCGATTTAACCATGCCAATACATCAACCCTCAAGCATATATCATAGTCTTTCATAGTCATATGAAACACCTATAGATAATGACTCCAACAAGATACATACTTTTAAGTCTAAACTGGTCAAATAAAGAGGAACGTTTAGGGTGTATATAACCTCAAATAAACCTCACCAGTGATCGCTCAAAAATCGCTCTTATGACAAGGTGTATTCAAAGAAAACACTCATATAATCCTGTATACACACATCACATGGCAAACTAATGACAATCCTAATACAGTCATTGGCAAAATAGAGCAGAATTAGAGGACCTATTCATGGCTTAAAATGTTAGGGGAAAAGGACAGGTTTGTCAAAAGTAAATATGGTATTACAACCCCTCAATCCAAGTTCAAAGTAAAAATTGGTTTATCAGGGGTACAAATATACGATAATGTGAGTCAACTGAGCATTCCTAGTGTTTAGCATCTGAATTGAGAAACATAGGTATGAAAAAGAAATAGGGAGGACACACACTTATATAAAATAATAACCCAGAACTCGGAAATAAGAAACGAAGAATTCCAATTTTAAAAAGATCACAAAGAGAAACATAAGGACAAGATTCCTTTAAACTTCGAGGTAAAGCATTTAGATTTGAACCGCTATTCATAAACCCCGAAAAGTTCAATCTTTCTTTGATAGGAACTCATCCCCAAACAACAATAACAGAAGTGCTAAACTTATTTAAGCACAAGCAAACTACCCACACATCATATTTTCTTCTTCTTCTTCTTCTTTTCTTTTTTTTTTCTTACCTTTGTTTTACTTTTTTTACTTATCGTTTTTTATTTTTCACACGACACAATTCTCAGGAAAGAATGACTTAGTCACTGGTTAACAACTCAATGAACATACCTAAAAATATAGAATTGAAGTGCGATAACCAAATTCAAACTTAGATTTGAGGGAAGGACTGGTCGAAAGTTTAATATACAGTGAAGGGATTTGGCTTGTACCTTTAAGGCTTCCGTCTTGTATTGTGGCAAAGAAAGAACAGGCTCAAGCTCAAAAATGTGTGTTCTAAGGGTAAGTTAAAAAATAACGGGTTCAAAACAGTTAAATGTACAAAGAAAATGTGCAAAGTGTGTGAGAGTGTGGTTAATCCTAAGGGTCTCTATATACTAAGCTCTATTAATGCCAAGTGCAAGACAAGTGTTAAGTTCCGTGATCAAATGTATATATACAGGATTATCTCACCGAAAGAATGGAAGATCAATGTGAAATGGCCTATATAAGCTTAAAAACAGTTGTCACTCAAGCAAATATATGTAAGAAGGTAGCGGTTATTTGATCCAACCGTTGTTCCTAGCCACTATCACATGTTAAAACTTAAAAACATGCTGCGAATGTCGAACCACTATATGTAATAACATTCTTTCGATCAAACATACAATATACACTCAAGGGTTAACATACTGACACAAATAGGCTAATCACTTATATCGAAATTCATAAATTCCCTTTTATCTACCCCGAATCTAAGCACAGGAGTCTAACTTCGGGGGTATCTTAACCACATTCACCAACACATGGAAATATAAACCACAATACAAATAGAATGATGCAAATAAATTTGTACACATGTCATCACAATGCAAATTAGTCACAATATAAGAAATAAAAAGAAAAATGGAAAGAATAACCCTTTTTTTCCACCCCCACTTGAAATCGTACTTACTCCCGAAAGTGTAAAGGAAGTAAGGGATTCAAGTACAGGAACAGAAAAGGGTGTACCTCACTATATAGGAGGGTGCAAACTGCCCTCCATACGATCTAGGTGAGCCATCATCTCTCTCTTCCAATCGACATCCTACTACTCCTATGTAATCCAATCCTACTGGCACTGGTACTGCCTGACCGCTAAGGAGCCCAACTAGTCCTACAGAATATCAAAATAGGCCTCCATTTTTTGCTCTAAAGCGGAGAAATCATGTAATTCCTCCTTTGAGTCCTCTTCTTCTTCCTCAGGTGCCACAAAATCAGTATCTACTAGATGATCATCCAGTATTGGATGCTTACCCAGTGCTGTCCAACTAGGCTCAACGAGCATGGAAGAGGACATCTGTAAACCTTCCAATCAAATATATTCATGTCCGATTGGGGTCATGTGAGCAGTGTAGTTAGGCCCTACAAGGTGATGGGCAAGTCTAGTAATGAAGTGCTCGAGCCCTAGGTGGTGGAGTGTGTGCTTACGTGCTATTTGGTGGAACACCTCCACCAAATAAGAGCCCATGTCAAGTGCTTTCCCCTCTACAATCCGCCCTAGGATCAACAGCTCTCCCTCATTTACCTTATTAGATTCTAGTTTGCCACTAAAGTTGTGGCTAATAATCTTATGTAAAAGGTGAAGAGGTTTAGAATGTATGGAAGATGATCTCAAGTTGTTATTATCATACGGCCCCTATCAATCTCAGCCCAAATAGACCGGGCATCCTTGCCCTCAGGCCACGCATATATACCCCTCGATAGCCCTATGATTTCCTTTATAAAAGCAGGGGTTAGTGTGTGCTCAAAACCACCTAAACGAAAGTGAATCGACTTTTCTAAGGTCAAGTTATCCACTGTGGATTTTAACGTGGTGTAAAACTCAAGGACTAAGTCCCTAAAAGCTAAGTTTGGCCCATTATACCTTGTTCTCCACCCTAGTCGATTAAGCATAGAATGAACTTCATCCCTAACTCTGGATTCACTAGAAAGAGGAAAGTGCAATAAGTTAAATGGTAAAATCTTGAGTAAAGAGAGAGAGGTATACTTAGTTCCTTCCTCTTCAGAATAGAGAGAGAAAGGGTAGCGGAGACAGACTGAAATCTCAATCGGAGCAGTGCCTGGAGGAGAAGCAGAGGCTGGTTGACGAGGGTACCTACCACTCGTACTCTTTCAGGAAGATTTCTTAGCTTGTGGCATAATGATCTGATGAAATAATAGAGAGGAGAGGGAGTTCTTAGAGAAGAGAGGTCGAAATGGGAGAAGAATAGGATTAGGTTTCTTGAATTTTGATGAAAGAGGGATAAGGGGGTTGCGACATCTGATTTAAAAGAATTTAGGAATTCAAATTTCTGTTCTTGTCACGTCGGTAGACTTAAGTGGCACGTCGTGATAGGTATGATTCCCCTCTTAGGCCAATTTGACTTGTCATGATGCGTCATCAATTTGACATGTCGTGATAGGCATTTTTATTGGAGTTCCATACCCCTCCTGATTTTTTGAAAAATTTATCTGTCACGTCGTGGCATGTAAGTGCCACGTCGTGACGGCATAAAAATGCCTTAAAGGAAATTTTAGCCTGTCATGACGCGTTAATAATTCATCACGGCATGACAGGCATTTTTCTTCAACATTCAGTGGGATTCCTTGATTTGTGATTTTAAGCCTCTCACGTCGTGGCAGCTAAGCGCCACGTTGTGACAGGTATAATTTTCTAAAAATATTATTTCTCCTCCCCTTCGCAAAGTAATTATACCTGTTTGATATCCTTTGATTCCATGCTTGATATTTCCTGGTGCCAAATGGATCTCAGAGGCTTCTTTCCTGAAAACACACGAAAACGAAAACAAAAAACTAAAAAGCCTAAAACTACAAAATCCAACTAAAAACAAATATTGTTCTTAGGGCAAGGCTATATTAACACAATCCAAGTTGACACAAATTGACACATTTAATGTTTCAGCCCTTAGACCATTGGATGATCCAAGGGCTAAAATATAAGATTTATTTCAGCCCTTGGATCATTGGATGATTCTATAGATCCAAGGGCTAAAACATTAAATGTGTCAATTTGTGTCAACTTGGATTGTGACAATATAGCCTTGCCCTTGTTCTAAATGTACAAGAAATTTGCTGTGTTTATAGTCGAAACAGCTCAACTTTCTCAGTAGTACATGTCACTTATCTTCCAACGGGAAAACATCTTGTTCCTCCTCCTGACTAACTCCATGATAGTACAGCTTCAATCGGTGGCCATTGACCTTATGATGACCGTTCGGTGTATTGGTCACCACCATTCCAGATGGATACGTCTGTAGCACCTCAAACGGCCCCATCCATCGACTATTAGGCTTTCCAGGAAACAGTCACAGCCCTGAATTGTACAATAGCACTTGGTCACCAGTTCAAAAAGTCTTTTCTTCAATTTTCTCATCATGCCACCTTTACGTCCTTTCCTTATAGAGTTTGGCATTCTCATAGGCCGAAAGGAAAAATTCATCAAGATCAAGCAACTGTTGCTTCCTCTTCTGTCCTGCTGCCTGCATATCAAAGTTAAGAAACTGCAAGGACCAATAAGCTCTATGCTCAAGTTCAACAGGTAAGTGGTAGGCTTTCCCAAAAACTAATCTATACGGAGACATACCAATTGGCATTTTAAATGTCGTCCTATAAGCCCACAAAGCGTCATCTAAGTTGAGACTCCAGTCTTTCCTAGACGCCCCTATTGTCTTCTCTAATATACATTTCAATTCCCGGTTACTTACCTCCACTTAGCCATATGTTTATGGATGATAAGGTGTGGCTATTTTATGGGTCACCCCATAATGATGAAAAACTGCTTCAAACGGTTTGTTACAAAAATGGGATCCCTGTCACTAATGATAGTTTGAGGGGTCCCAAACCGTATAAATATGTTCTTTTTCAAGAACTTAAGCACCACTTTTGCATCATTAGTTGCCGATGCAATGGCCTCATCCCACTTAGAGACGTAATCAACTGCAACCAGAATGTATTGGTTTTTGTGTGACATCAGAAAAGGACCCATGAATTCTATATCCCATACATCAAAAAGTTTGCAAATCAGAATACCATGTTGGGGAATTTCATTCTTGCGGGATATGTTTCCCGTCCGCTGGCACACGTCACACCTTTTAATATAATAAAAAACATCGCTTTTCGTACTAGGCCAATAGAAACCATACGACAATATCTTACCATGCGTACATTCTAAACCAAAATGGCCACCTGCCTCCCTATCATGACACATATTTATTATGGACGGAACTTCACTTTCAGGAACACAACTTCTAATAATAATATCAGCACAAATCCTAAACAAGTAAGGTTCATCCCAAAAGTAAAATCTACACTTATTCAAAAATCTTTTCTTTTGAGAATAAGAGAGATTAATAGAAAGAGTGTTACCGACTTTATAATTGGCCATATCCGCAAACTAAGGTCTCGAAGTTACCGTATACATAAGTTCATCAGGAAAAGTCTTAGAAATATCCTTATCAGAAGGATCCTCAACATCATCAGCCGGAAGCCTGGAGAGATGATCTGCTACTACATTCTCTACTCCCTTTTTATCTTTGATCTCCACATCAAACTCTTATAAGAGTAATATCCATCGGATTAATCTGGGCTTGGCATCCTGTTTACGTAACAAATACCTCAAAGCAGCATGACCAGTATGAACAATTACCTTAGACAAAACAATATAAGAACTAAATTTCTCAAAGGTAAATACAACCGTAATAACTCTTTCTTAGTGACAGTATACTTAGTGTAGGATTATGCATTTGCTAGCATAGTAAATAGGGTGGAAAATCTTATCCACCCGTTGTCCCAAACATGCTCCTACAGCGGCATCACTAGTATCACACATGATTTCAAACAGAAGTGGCTAGTCAGGACTTGCCAGAATGGGTTTCAACATCTCAAATGCAAGTAAACAGTCATTATCAAAATTAAAAGTGGCATCTTTCAATAACAAATTGAGTCAGTAGCTTAGCAATTTTCAAAATTTTTTTAATAAATCTACGATAAAAGCCCACATAACCCAAGAAACTCCTAACCAGCTTAACCGAACTAGGAGGAGGAAATTTCTCTATCACCTCAACCTTAGCCGGATCTACTTTTGGCCCTTTCCCAGACACCTTTTGCCCTAAAACAATACAGTCCCTAACTATGAATTAGCACTTCTCCCTACTAAGTACCAAATTTGTTTCCTCACAATGTTGTAGGACTTTATCAATGTTACCTAGGCATGCATCAAAAGTTGACCCAATCACAGAAAAATCATCCATGAAAACTTCCATCAATTGTTCAATCATATCATTAAATATAGCAATCATGCACCGTTGAAAGGTGGCGGGTACATTACATAAGCCAAATGGCATCCACCTATATACGAAAGTACTGTATGGACACATAAAGGTGTTTTCTCCTGATCAAAAGGATCCACCGATATATGTATATAGCCGGACAAGCCATCCAAAGTGCAAAAATGCTCATGTCCCGCCATCCTCTCTAAAATCTGATTAATAAAAGGTAGTGAAAAGTGGTCTTTCCGGGTGGCATTGTTTAATTTTCTAAAATTAATGCACATTCTACACCCGGTGATAGTACGAGTAGGAATAAGTTTATGTTCGCCTAAATCTGGACTACTACTAGCAAGTGCACTAGGTCGTAGTTTGTGGTATAGTGGCAAGACGAGTGTCATATTCCACAGGGAGTAGGAAATCTGTGAGGTTTTCTGCAATTTGCGAGCTTGTTGTCAGTTTATCATAAGGTTGTTGAGTAATAAAAATAAGCAAATATAAAGTGCAAACATAAAAACAAGAACTTGCATAAGAAAAATAAAGAGAGATAACAATAATAGGAAAGCAGGCTTTAATTAACACAACCTTGACAGATCTGGGTTGCTTTTCCTGACAAGGTTGCCAAAACAGAGAGATTGCATCCTAAGGTTTCTTACTCTCAAGACACAAAGCTTATCGTTAGATCTCACCTTGATCTTTGATCTATACCCAGATTGCTTGGACCACCTCATGATACTATGTGCATTTGCATATGTATCTTGCATGAAAATATAGTGAATTCTAGGCATATATTGAATATTTGATCATATTTTGGCCTAGTTTTGATGTTTATACAGGGAGTTGAGCTAGAAAGCATATAAGGGACATAAGGAAGCTTGAGGCAAAATTTGGGCAGTTATGGACAAGATTTGAAGGAAGTGAACCCCCCCAACAAACAGTACGTCGTCGCGATCGCAACACTTACAGGTCGCGATCGCGATATTTCTGGTTGAGGGGCAGTCCAAGGCAAAACCTGCATTGCGACCGCGACGGTCCTGAGTTGCGATCGCGACAGATGCAAATTTTCAGCCTCAGAGTTCCAGTAGGTCATCGCGACCGCAATGAGGAGGCTTCCCAAATCGCGACAGAGGTATGGGGCAGTTATGGCAGTTGAAAAGGCCAGTCGCGATCGCGACTGCACCTGTCGCGATCGCGACACAGCTAGATCTGGCGGTTACAGCAGTTCCAGATTTCGAAATTCA
>CAOJCR014908833.1:0-16201 GCA_948330485.1 Euphorbia neoarborescens
CACTTAATTGAATAAATCCCAATGAAACAATTCAAGTTAGTGTAGCATAATAAAGTGGGATACCAAGATACATATTTCACCATGACTTAGTCAGCCTGAGCCTGGACACCTAAGTCATGATTGTTTAGGTAGAGACATCGCTCAATCCCTCCAAGGGACTCTTGGTTTGGTGAGCCAATTGGCATTTGGCCTCACCTGTGCTTAGAGCCAGGATATGTCCTACTATCCATGTTAAGTTAAACCACAAATCATATGTTAAGGCATACCCAGTACCCTTAACACTCTACAAGGAATGGACACCTCAATACACCCGGCTGAGCTCAGCCCACATCGAGTAACCCAAATCCCGATGAGTCCCAATTTTGGAAAGCACATATAGACTTAATATTATAAGAGGGATTAATTTTAATTTTAATTTAGCAAAATATATATCGCAGGTAAAACCAAACAGTTGAAAACATTCAAAATATAGATTCTGCTGAATTATAGAAATTGCCAGCAATTTCAATTTTGTGATTAAGCCTTACTATATCCCTTGGAACGTTTTCCCAATTTGCATTCAAATTGCTCCCATTGAATGGGTTATCACTAAAATTAAAATTGGTTATTAAGAATTTTAATGCCATAAATTTTTGAATATATTTCCATAAAATTTAATCCAATTAAATTAACTCAAAGTTATAAATTAATCTAATTAATATATATTATGGTTTCAAAAACCATTTTTTAATCAAATTGAAAATTTTACCATGGGATAATATTGACAATCAAATTAACACCAAAATCATCCCCATAGTCAAATCATATAATATTTCCATAAAATTGAATTTTATAAAATCGACGAATCATCATGGCATAACGAAACATATAATCTAATTATATATACAACATCAATATATATATATATAACCAAATATTATAAAATCAAATAATATAGTATATAATATTAATTATATATAATATGATTAAATTAATAAAATATATAATTTTTTTAATTAAGATTAAGCCACAGTGGACTATGGCGTTCATCGCCACAGTCGATAGTTCTCCTACCCGAAGGCAGAGTCACCGGCGGGGACTTTGCCATGGACAGGGCCATTGTGAGTAGATGACCTTTTATTATAATGAAAGCGAGGCTTTCGAGAAAATGACTTTCGGTGAGAGCGGCTTGGCACTCTCAAAAGTTTGAAAATTAAGACTTGATTTAAATATCAAATGAGGGACTTTCGTTACGAGTGGCTTTGCGCTCTCAAAAGTCGAAAATTTGGGTTTGAAAAAAATAACAAAATCCTTAAGCAATTAAGGTTTTCCCCTTTTCGGAATACCTCTCGTATAAAAAGCAAAATGAGGCTCTCGTGAGAAATTCCTTAATTTTTGAAAATGCGTGTAAACACGGGCTCTAGGATTTTTTAATTCAAAAATCTCATTTTGAGAAAAAGTGAAATGTTTTAAAAGAAATTCTAACTCGAATCTCTAAAAATGATGTTTGGAGTTGCCACCCGGTTCTAAGCTCATACGGGGAATTAATTCACAGTATTGCTTGGACCCAAGGTTAGAATCCAAAACCGTGATTCAGAGATCAGGATCAGACAATACACTTACTCATCCTTTTTCGAAAACCTTTAGAGAAATCGACAATCTTTAATGAAAACAAAGCATGATTATTTACTATAAAACTTAAGATTGATTTTAGTTGAATATTTATTGTGATTGTGCATACATTAAAGCGATAAAAGAAAGCGGTAAATCAAATTATATAAGTTACAACCATATCGAATAATAAATAAATCGTATGGGATACATATTTCGGGAGAGGGGAAGGCATCCATCTAAGCATGCATAACATAAATATAATTAAGGATTCTCACTAATACATTGAAATTAAACACACAGACATGCTTGAAATGGACATATGAGAGAATGAGGAGAAACGATAGCTCAGGGTCATTTATAAAATGGGATGTCCAATCCAAAGTGATTTATCGGACTGAACATTTTGGACCGAGGGATGGTCTTGCGACGGCCTGAAAACAGTTTTGGATTGTATTACGAAGGGTTGAGTGGAACTTATTAGTTAGAAAATGTTGGCTCGTTTTTAGTTATCCAATATGCGATTTAGTGAGTATGAAATTCAGGATTGAATTCCCTTCGTTGCACTACTTTAGCGGCCCTAGACCCGGCTTCCCAGTAGGGTTTTCTATATACAAATGATAATTATGAGAAAATAAATCTAAGTCACAAATGCGAGTAATTAACGCACTAACTATCGGTATTCATCGGGGTTGAAAATTAAATCACTCAAGGACATAAGCTAAAATGCATGGTTTTGTAATTTTACCTCTGGAAAAAGTCATTTATTTGACTAGAAAATGAAAACCGGATCAATTTCGGGCGAAAGGGGTGAAAATAATACTTTTTTTAAGCATCAGACCTGTAGTGCGTCGTGCTGGAGGGCCAGCGCGACACACTGTAGGCCAAAAAATTTGCATAGAACAGGTTACTACTATAGCGCAGCATGCCGAAAAGCCAGCGCGGTGTGCTGGAAGGCCAATGCGGTGCGATGGGCTCCAGAGCTGCGCGCTGCAGGTCTCTTCTTCAACTGTTTTAATTTTTTCGTCCAAAAAACATCATTCGGGGACACAAAACCACCCCGGGACCCCCGAGACTAAAAAATTAACTATTTTTATCATGTTAAGAAGCAAGATTACCACAAAAATACAAATTTTTCACGAGTTTAAAGCTACAAACCACATAACTTATTTTGACTCCTTTAACTCGTTTTAGGTCTGATTTTAGTCATTCAAGTCCCGAAATGCTCTAGAACAGCTTAGGTACATAAATAAAGTCTAGGGAAATAATAAATGGGTCATCTTTATGGTATTATTACCCATTTTTCGTGGTGTTTCCGTGTTAGCAACTAAAAAGACGATTCTCAGTTTTTAAGCAAACTTTACGTTTTAAAACTCAATAAAAGTCAATCCCAGCAAACAACCAACAACGTAAATGAGATACATGAAGTTAGAGCTCAGAAATATTACCCTCGAAGCGTGCTTTATGTGCGTATGGTTTATAAGGGAACCGAGAGCGCACCAGTCACCTTTATCATGAACAACCCGAATCGAGCGCTTATCATGACCAAAGTTTCGACCTTTGCTTATGAAAAACTCATAAAATAGGAAGCATTATATACAAAAGCTTCTATCCTTAGAGTTTTTAGGGAGATTTAGATGGGTTTCGAAATTTTTATGACTGAAGGAGAGTGAAGAAGAAGAAGAAGATGGTGGGTTAGGGTCTTGAGAGAGGTTGTAAGGGAGTGGGTGTGAGTAGTGGAGAGGAGAAAGAGCTACTGAAAGTTAGTAGAAGATGAAGAACAAGAGTGGAGAAGAAGGAGTTGGGAGACAGATAGGAGAGTGTTTGTAAAAATCCCATCTTGAAAAAAATGAGAGTGTTGTGTGTTAAATGTAAATTTTCCAGCCAAAAAATTCTCCCTTTTGATGCCCTAATCCATGTGAAACCACCCTTAACCAGCCAAATCCTCTTACTTTTCCCCATCCCAAAGAATGGTCTTCATTTGGTAAGACCAAAAGTCCCTTTCTCATTTTTGTCTAACTATTTTAGTGCAAGCTCTACATCATCTTTTCCCACCCTTTTTTATTTGAATCTTTACCATTATTTGACCCAAATTGCTGATGGAAATCTTTGGTTTGGTTTGGTGGAGAATAGTTATTGGGTTGGTAAAAAGTATGGGTTCAACCGATCTGATTTTGTGTCCAACCGGCTTTGAATCCAAACTTGTACACTTGACTCTGATTCACTAAAACCACTTGATACGCACTTGATTCGGGTCTTTATCGTGATAATATTGACATTCTCGGCCCCCATACACGCGTATGTAAAAATTCAAAAGGGTACCAGTGAAAACCAGTTTCATCACTGCTCTAGGGAAAACATCTTGTGCTTACAGTTGCCCCTCGTGTGACTACATTCATTGGATAAACGCAGAAACATGATCGTAAGCATAGGGAATACTTACCTAAAGATGAGATCCTCGAGGTTTGATCCACTAGGGAACTTGCTGGTGTTGCAAAACTCTGAAGTTCACTGGGAAACATGCAGTTTGTCATAGCAAAAGATATAGGGTGTTAGAGCGACTAACTGGCATGCTCTACGAGGTGCCTACCCCTAGATACACTCATTAAACAAGTAAAAGCATGAGTTGTTTTCGTTTCTTGATCGATGAATTTTGAAACAAAAATTTTTTCCCCTTCGATCAAGAAATGAAAACGATGTGTGGTTGTGTGGATGTGATACACAACCATTATGGGTTCGATGAATGTATGAAGTGTTTGCGGTGCATGACATTGCATGTTTCTCATTCACGGTATTACATGTACGGTATATTAGAGTGCGTGAAAAGGTGAACGGTATCGCTTGTTCGAGATATTGAATGTACGACATATTGAAGTATGTGAAAAGGTAAACGGTACCACTCGTTCACGATATCACCTGTATGTCACATTTGTGTGCATAAAAAGGTGAACGGTATTGCTCATTTGCGATATCATGTGTACAACACTCTGAAGTATATGTGATGATGTTTGGTGTGATGTGCTTCATGCATGTTCGTTATATGCTTGTAAGCAAAGATGGTCTTCTGAATCATTCGGCAAACTGTATTATGGTCGTTAGGGAAGGTGCGCAGTCCAGTCGGGAGAAATAGGGGACCCGAGTCTTCTACATTGTCACTGAAGCGGCTCTTTTGATTAAGTATGCCCTTAATGTGATAGAGATCATTTAAAATGCTCTAACTTTTGTCTAGGCCGCCGAGGGTTACCTGGTATTCGTCCCTACAAGATGCTCTAATTTTTTACCGAAGCACCGAGGTGTCCCGGTTTTCACTTCGACGAGCGTAGCGTCCTAAATTTTTTACTGAAGTGCCATTTTTCGATTTTCACTTCAATGGACCTCTTTTTTTATAGTGATGCAGTTGCATAAGAGCAGACAGGTGGGTGTTCATAAAGAATTATCAAAACTATTTACAAAAAATGTATAAGAACAAATGACTAAATGACGTGCTCAATCACACATAAAAGGCTTTTGAATGCTTCGCTTAAAAGGATGTTTTAAAATTGATGTATCCGTACATTCATATAAATAATCATATTAACATTTCTAGCTAACATGTCAACCCGTTGATAAAAAACAAGTGGGAAAAGATGGCAAAGTGGTATCTATCTCAAAGGACCGCTCCTCTGTTTTGCTCTGCTGAGTCGATACTTTAGACATTGTACCTCTTTAGGCGATCTAGGTTGACTGATTGAACAAACTCATTTCCATCCATGTCTGTCAGCTTAATGGCTCCCTTTGGTAGAATCGATTTGATTACATACGAGCCTTCCCAAGTTGGTTTGAACTTTCCCCTAGGATCAGTATGTGTCTCTTTGACCTGCTTAAGAACAAGATCTCCAACTTTGAGTAGCTGGCTTTGGATTTTAACTTCAGCGTTGTTGGATTTGGCCATGCATTACTGATACATCTACAAGTGGCTCAGGGTTTTCAATCGCTTCTCATCAATCAATGCTAACTGGTCATATCTAGCTTTGGCCCATTCTGCTTCAAGAAGTTGTGCCTCCAAGTCGATACTCAAAGATCTGATCTCGATTTCATCTGGAAACACAGCTTCCATTGCATACAATAAGGAGTAAGGTGTTTCACTCTTGGGGGTTCTCACACTAGTTTTGTACCCCCCACAATGTGTGATGCAGCTTCTCTGCCCAATCTCGGTATATTTCTATCATCTTGGCAAGAATCTTTTTCAATAACTTGTTGGCTGCCTCTACCTCACCGTTTTCTTGCAGTCGGTATGGAGACGATCTATGATGTTTGATACCCTTGTCTTCTAGCAACTGTGCCATTACTACCTAAAATTGTACCCTGTTGTCTGTAACTACGTGGTGGGGGATGCCATATCCAGTGAATATGTTTTTCTTGATAAACTTGTCCATCTTCTTAGCAGTTATCTCCTCGAATGACGCAATAGCTACCCATTTTGAGAAGTAGTCAACTGCCATTATGATAAACCGATATCCGTTAGATGCTGGCGGCCTTATCTCTCCAGTAATTTCAATCCCCCACACTCTAAAAGGCCAAGGGGTGGCTAAATTCTGTAATTCGATTGGTGGAAGAGGACTAAGATCCCCCTACACCTGACATTCATGACACTTCTTCACTTTGTTGATGCAGTCAGCTTGGAGAGTGAGAGATGCAGTCATCTTGGAGAGTGAGCCAGAAGTAACTCTGTCTCAAGATTTTCTTTGCCAAAGCTAAATCGTTCATGTGCAGACCACATACTCCCTTATACACCTATTCCATGACGTGCTTCACTTCCTCTTCTAATAAGCATCTTAGGAGTAGCCCGTCTACTGTCTTCTTAAATAACTGCCCCTCATGAATTCTAAACTAAGCGGCTAGCTTCTGTAGAGAAATTCTTCCTGATGATATAGATCTTTCTACATACCGCCATGTCTATAAGAACTATTCTATTTCAGAGTACCACAGAGTCTGTTCTGTTGACATTGCCGATTCTGCTTGTTTCTGATAAAATGGTGCCTTGGAGGTTTCCAGGATGAGAGGCCAGATGGGATGTGACTGAGGCCTTCCCATATCAAAGGTAGCATTTCCGTAGTGTCTGCCATCTGATTCTCTTCTCTAGGTACATGTCTGAATTCACAATAAGTGAAGGCGTTAGCCTTTTCTCAAACTGCTTCTAGGTAGGGTCGAAGAGATTCTTCTTTCACTTCCCAGTCCCCAAAAACATGTCGGATAACTGGAGCTATTCCTCGATTACAAAAGCTTCGTGTGCCCCCAGAGGAAGGAGAGAATCCAATCCAAACAAACAAGCTTCATACTCTGCTCTGCTATTGGTCACAAAGAATTCCAACTGCTTGGAAAGTGGAATGGTCTCATTTTATGGAGTTACAATGATTACCCCGAGCCCAACACCTCGTTTGTTTATTGTGCCATCAAAGAACATTATCTACCTTTCTGGTTTTTATTCTATTACTGCTAGCTGTTCATCTGGGAACTCCAGATCTTCTGTATAGTCTGAATCTAAGGGTTGGTTGGCAAAAAATTCTGCTACCGCGCTTCCCTTGATTACCTTCTTGGTCACATACTCCACGTCGAACTCTGATAGTAGTAGCAACCATCTTGATAACTTCCCAGTGAGGACCGGAGTCTGACAGAGATACTGCATAGGATCAATCTTAGCTATTGCCTGGATTTTGTAGGATTAGAAATAGTGACTGAGCTTCTTAGTCAGCCATACCATCGCAGTACAAGTTTTCTTTACAATGGTGTACTTAACCTTGTATTGCAATAACTTTTTGCTCAAGTAATAGATCAGGTATTCTCTCTTGTCATCCCTTTCCTATATAAGCATGGCACCTATGGCTGCGTCTTCAATGGCCAAATATAGAATCAGAGGTTTTCCAAGTGTCGGAGGTCTTAGTATTGGCGGATTCAACATATATTCTTTTACCCCGTCAAATGCAACCTGACACTGTTCATTCCATTCCACTAGCTATTGCTTTCTAAGGAGTTTGAAGTTCGGTTCATAAACCGTAGTCAACCTAGCGATGAAGAAGCTAACATATTGTAGTGATTCCAAAAAGGACCGTACCTCTTTCTCTGTCTTTGGAACAAGTATGTCCCTGATGGCTCTGATTTATCCGAATCCATTTCTATTCCTCTCTGGCTGACGATATGCCCCAGCAGTTTCTCAGAAGTTACCCCAAACACACACCTCTTCGGATTAAGTCTGAGGTTGTACCTCTCGATCTTACTCATAAATCTGTCTAAAACTGCAGGATGATCTTCTCTATTCGCTGTCTTGACCAGTATATCATCTACATACACCTCAACCTCTTTGTCAATCATGTCATGTAAAAGTGCAGTCACGGCCCTCTGATAAGTAGCTTTGGAATTCTTTAACCCAAATGGCATAACCCGATAGCAGTATGTGCCCTAATCCGTGATGAAGGCAGTTTTGATTTTTTCTACTACATGCATGAGGATTTGATTGTATCCCGAAAACCCGTCCATGAATGAGTACATGGATGCCCTTGCAGCGCTATCAACCAGAACATCAATATGCAGAAGAGGGAAGTCATCCTTCAGTAAAGCTTTATTCAGATCTCGGTAGTCGTCACATACTCTGAGTCTACCATCCATCTTAGCTACTGGGACAATGTTAGCCAACCACTCAGGGTAATTGACTACTTCCAGGAACTTGGCCTGAATATGCTTGGATACCTCTTCCTTAACTTTCTCTGCCCATTCTGGTCTCATCCGCCTAAACTTCTGCTTATCTAGCTTCATCCTAGGATCTGTCGAAATCTGATGGTCTGTGATTGTTCTGTCGTAGGTCCACGAAAATGCCCCCACATGCATTTTAAGTACTGAATCAGCTCCCTTCATTCTGTAGGTGAGAGATCCTTTGCGATAGATACCATCTTTGGGGGTCATCATCTATTTCCAAATTTATTTCTTGCAATGGGGTGTCATGTATGCTAAATACATTGAATGAATGTTTATATACATGCATAGAGCCATCAGGGAAAACATCACATAAGTAAGCAAAGTCAGATTTGATTGCATTAAAAGCCTTGAAGGAATAGTTGTTCACGTCAAATATAGAAGACAAAGATACAATAAAGTTTTCCTCCTCCACAGGTGGAGGGGCTTCAGCAGCAAGTTCTTCAGCAGTACCTTCAGAGGCGGCTTCTGTGACAACGGTACTTAGCAGGACTTCAATCTTCTTAGCAGTAGCTTTCCCTTTCTCTAACATTTTCTGAAGTTCTTTCATAGCTTTCTGAAGGGCATAGACTCGCCCTTTTCCCGAAGTAATCTTGTTGGAGTGGATAGAGAGCTTCTCTTTCATTAAAATAGCTAGTGCTTTAGATAATTCATCAATAGCCTCATCTTCAGCCGGGCTAATGATTTCCTCTTTATAGCTTACAGTCTTCAGCATTTTCTGTGCCTCAGAATCGTCAAGTTCTTGGATTATAACCCCCTTTTGCTTTTGACCATACCCACAGCTGGAGCCTTGACTCTCTTCTCAGAATGGAGCATCTTTAAAATTGGCCCTTTGCCATAAGAATTCCACAATGTCAGAAAAGATCTCAAAATCGGGAACCATCTTCCCCTTAACATCAATGGGCTCAAGATGCCCACTAAAAGGCTGCTCAATTGCTCTTACGAAAGTATTGCCAATACTTCCTATCCACAGGTCAGAGACGGAACCTTTAACATATCCAAGGCCATTGGGTTTGACTTCTTCCAGCTTGATATCAAATTTGGTCACTCTTTGTGCATTGGCCCCCAAGCTCTTTCCCGGCTCGAAGTTGTTCCTGACCATATTTCAGTACACCCATATAGGAAACATTGGGCACTGATCATCTTGTTTAGATATGACTGCTACACGAAACCCAGTCATTGGCTGTTCAATATCACTAAATGAAGCCAAAACAGATTACCGATCGGCCTTAAGAGTTACAATCTTACCCCTGAAGGGTATCTTTACCTTCTGGTGGAGGTTTGAAGGAACCCCTCTAAGCGGATGAAACCATAGCCTATCTAGAAGTGGGGAGAAAGTGACTGGTATGTTAATGACCGAAAATTCCACTTTAGAGCTAATCTCACCTATCTCAACATCAGCTTCAAAAGTTCACAAAACCCTTCTACGAGAGTCATCATAGGTTCGAATTACCATACTGGACTGTGATAAGGCTTCTACAGATAATCACAACTAGGGGGAGTATAAGAGCGGGGCAGATATTTAATGGAGAATCATCATCGACCATGACACATGGTATAAGACAATCCATAATTTTCACCCTCAAATATAGCGGCTCAATATGGTGAATGCCCTTGGGTAGTAGATCCAAGTCATCAAAACTAATCACAGCTTTATTCTCAATCAGTGGGTTGACCCCACAAACCACATTACAAACCTCTTATGGAGACACTATAGGCAAGACCTTAACTTCCATCAATTTTCTGACCACCACTTCTCGGTGCGTCTTTGATTCAATTAGTAACTCCCAGATGCTTGTCTTAGCTTGAGTGTTTCAAAGCTGTTCAATAATGGGGTTCTCTCTTGGGGGGACCACAACAGGAGGGGGTAAGGGTTCTTGAGGCCCTGTACCTTGCTGGATGTGCACTGGTGGCTACTAAACTCGGCCACTACGAGTAATATGGTGAACATATCCCCTCGATAATAGGTTTGTCCTCTCCTCGTTTCTATAACATATGCCGGTTCAGGCTCGGCAGCAGGGATGATTTCATCATCCTTATCCAGATCAATTGTACTTAGATTAATTGGGCCCTCTTTACCCTTCATTATCTCATAATTGAAAGCATTGCTGCTTCCCTCGCCACTTAGGGCTAGCAGGGTTCTAGTCATTCTTGGATTAGCATCATCAATCAGAGCAAACACAAAGTTCGTTAGCACACCAGACTGTACCATATTCACTTGGAGCAACCCTAACTTCCTACACGTAGCGAAAATCCTTGCCAAAGATTTAGCCTACTGATTGGTGTCAGAGCTACCCATACCGGAGGCCTTTGGGCATTAAAAATCATTTTCCCCTGATGTTGCTGGTTCACTGTTGCCACCTCTACCGGTTGAGCCGACTAAACTAAGCTACCTGTGGCTGCCTGCTTGTTTCTTTCCCAGAAGAATTGGGCACAGTGTAATTCTCTCTAGACCCAGATTGATAGTTCCTTCTATAACTTGGTGAGGAACCCTCTAAAATTTTTCTTGCCTCGGCTTCTCGCTCTATCTTCTTGGCCTTCTTGTACGCATCTTCAAAAGTATCGTAATCATCTAGCTCCATTTTTTCCTTATACAACATCAAGGCACCGTCGATAAGTTTGATGATTAGTTCTTTGCTGCTTGGTTTCTTGGCAAATAACACCTGAGTTTCCATCCACCTTCATAATACTTCTGAAAGGATTCATTCAAATTTTGTTTAACGGCCTCAAGATCTTACAAGGTGGTCTTTGTTTTAGTATTATAGCCATAATGATCGACAAAGGCCTTTGACAGACTGTCCCAACTGGACCTGATATCACTAGATTGGATGCTGAGCCACTCAGCCACTGCTCCTTCCAATGTGCAGGGGAATAAACTTGCCATCTGATTGTCCGTGAGACCTTACATCCTCATAACATATGGTAATTTTCCACACGAACCTTCGGAGGGCCTGTCCCCTTATATGGAGAAAGGGTAGGCATCTGAAAGTTCGGTGGAAGTAGTTCTGGGCCCGCTTCAACAGTTTCTTTCTCAATTTATCCAAAAAAGCCCCCAACCTGGGCCATTTCTTTAAATTTAGAGAGGACAGCCTCCACCTCCTGACACTTTTTTGCTAACTTTCTCTCTACCTCAGTCTCAACTGATGCTTGTCTAGACTTCCTGTTAACCTCTACAGCGCCACCTGTACCTTCTTCTGCTCTCTGATCAACCATTACTGTGGGTTGCACCCTTTCTTCTTTGGGTGTGACTGGTCTCGGAACAGGCTCTCTTGCTTCTATAAAAGATTGGATAGTGGTCAACAGGAAGTTCCTAAATTGGTCATTGCCCATGAGGGGTGTAGCGACATCATCAGTAGAAGGAAGTCTATTACTCTCTACAGGGTCCCCCATCTCTATTTGCTTTATTGCTGTTATATCTTGATCTGAATCAACTCTTGTTAGTCTACCTTCTTTCCTAGTCCAAGTCGTGATAGTCATGGAACCATAAAGAGGTTAGACTGATGTATAGGCATGCTTAGATGAATATAATGATCATGAAACAACATGATATGGTGAGCATTATGGCAATCCATGCCACGAGATGTGATGTTATGATGTTTTGCCACACAACTGAACATTATGAGTTGAACATATGGTAACATGTGATGAGCAGTGTCACTCATTCGCAGGATCACGTGTACGAATATGCAGTGCGTGATGTTACATATCATGAAAGAGTGAAAAAATGTACTTTGAATGATCTCGTTCATTCAGGGTATCATGTGTATGGATATGGAGTGTGCGACAGTACATATCGTGAAAAGGTGAGTGATAAAGTGTTTTGAACGATCTCGTTCATTCGTGGTACCATGTGTACGGATATGGAGTGTGCAACACTACATATCGTGAAAAGTTGAGTGATACAGTGTGTTGAATGGTCTCGTTCTTTGTAGGATCACGTGCACAGATATGAAGTGTGCAACACTACATATCATGAAAAAGTGAGTGATAACGTGCTTGGTGCAAACACGGTGATATGGCACATGGTATAAAATTCATTGAATAGTGCAACATTTGGCATGGCATTCGCAGGGCAAAACTAAACAACAAAATCACAAGCATGAAAGACTTATATTGTTATTCATAAGTAGATAAGCAGAACATTATATACCAAGACAAAGTTACATTCATTCATTAAAACTCATCTAGGATACAAACATTGCTTTTCAAATTCAAAATAAAATCTTTCTCGCTCTTCTCGGGTAGGATGTCGAAACACAGCTTGACGCCTCTCAAGCCCCAAGTAGTGACCTTAACCCAATCTGAATTCTAGAGTGATTTGAGGAAAGTCTTGAATTGCTATTCGAAATCTGCCATGCAACCTTCAAGAGAGATGGTGGATTTTGAAACCACTCTATTATAATACTCGATAAGTCCCGACCTGAACGAACCAGATGAACCGAGGTCGAACCCAAGGGAACCCGGGCATGTGAAGATGAGTGCAAGTGTAAGTGTGTGAATGAATGTTGTAAATATTTGTATAAGGTATAAAAATAGAAAAGGCAATAGAGAGTAAAATGAAGCTTGGGATCCATTCAGGCGGATGAAAAGACGGGTAAAAGCAAATTGTAAAAGGTATGGGTAATATCCAGTCTTAAAGGATCTGAGCAGTGTTAATGGCGGGTAAATATGTGTCGGATGATGGGGGAATTCGCAGGGAAGAGCCTATATATAGGTCAAATCCCCTTATCTGACCGAGTCTAATCTGGACTTAACTCTCACCGTACCCGAATGCTTAGCCAGTTGCATTTGATGCGGTTTCTCCCTAACCTATTCAGGATACTGATAGAAGCTATCTCTAACCTATCCGGTTCCTGAGATCCTGATATCTTGCTTTCAGCACCTAAATCCTAAGCATGTTTTCCATAAAAACCGAATCCATTTTCCCATATTTTAAATTGATTTACCTTCATTTCCTCTTAAAAACACCACATCCGGGATTTAGAAAGAAAATATTAAATAGTGGTGTTTTATGTTAGTTTCATTAGCTATCTTTACTCGGGCGTTTGAATGAACAGGTACTATAAAGAACTAAGCCCGAGCAAATAAGACTGGATGATGTCATGATGATGTAAGCAGAGGACAGTCAGCATGAAGAAAAGTCCCAAATCTAAAAAAAGACCGAGTCAAGCATACATCCGTATCCTCAGTCCTGACCAAATGCTATAAGATCCCGGGCTCTGAGAAGATCCGGATCTATAAAATACCGAATCCAATTAGGGTCTACTATTCCTGAATCAGAAGAATAGGCTGGATGGATGTAGTGAGAAGAGGTTCGGGTCGCCAGCCATTCGGTCCTGCCAGCTATGCGGTCTCAACAGCAGCCGAGAGGAAAGCGAAGGAGCACACCAAGCAGATGGAACCTTCTATGCAGGCGCGTACGGACATGGAGGAATCACTTTGCTCTTATTAGACAGAAATAGAGGATGGCCCATACCTGACACTTCAGAAACTTGTACCATTTGGGTTTGGCCACCTTCACCAAATTCTGACTGATGGGACATATTTTGTGGGATGTTTGTAGAAAGTCACCAACTTTAGAGGATTTGACATATGCCTTTTTCAAGGGTATAAATACCTTTGAAACCAAGCAATTTGGATACAGTTTTTTATTATTTTTCATTTTTCTTCTTTACATTGAAGCTTTAGTTTTCTGCACTTCTCTTTATCCATAGTTTAGGGTTAATATAGCTTTTTATTTCTGTAAATTTGGGTGAAGCTTGAAGTCACCTTCTACATCATCTCAACCCCATCATCTTCTCCAGTATCCATCTACTACCACCCATCATATCATTCACCATAGACCCAGCGGTCAGCCTTTGACACCAAGCAATTGAGGGGGGAGTTTTACTTTTTATGCACTTTTATTTTCTTAGTTTAGCTGCACTTTCCTTGGTCCTCTTTTAATCACTTGCTTACACTTAAATGTTGAGATGTATGCTTTTGTGAAACTTCTTTCAACCATGTGTAACTAATTTCCCTAGTATGGGTGATAGCTGCCAATAAAGGTTTCTGCTTTGTTGATTGTGTGTATCCTTATTATATGTGTGTTTGGATTTCCTATGTATGTTATGAATGTGAGTCTTTGGCCTGATCAACCACACACTTGCACCGATTCGCCAGTGGCCACGAGAGTGAGGACTGGTGGTAGATCACCATAGAGGAATCTCTGGATTCGTGTAGGTCAGATATGGCTTCTACTAAATCCCGAATGGTTTATAGATACACCAAACCGAATGTCACTACCCGAGCTCCTAAGTGACAACGAGAGTTGCATCCGGGTGAGACTCGGGTAGATAAGGGAATCTGACCTAGAGATAGGCCTATCCCCGCGTAATCCTCCATCAAACACCATACTCGGGTCCAACATCATCAAAGATAGAGCCTTTAAGATCAATTATCATCCATATGCCTGTCATCCTGTTTTTATTTCTCTTGAATCCTTCGCCCGAGCTGAATCCCGAGTTGCATGTTAATTATTTTTATCTACTTTATCTACCTCCACAATACACATCCTTTTATTCTTTACACACAATAACCCTTTCATCCTAGTCTTTTCTCAAGCTCCCTTGGGTTCGACCTCGGTTCATCCTGATTCGGTCAGGCTGGGACTTCTCGAGTATTATAATAGACTGGGCTTAATTGCACACCAACCGTCGACCAGTTTGATTATTAACTCAGAAATCAAGGGCTTGACTGCTAGGCCGTTCATAGTCTTGAGCCACCGCTGATAGTAATCATGGAATATCTTGCCTGGTTGCTGGCGCACAGCCTCTAGATCTTGAAAAGAGGTCTTAAACTCTGTGTTGTTATAAGCATAATTGTTGACAAATTCCTTCGATAAATATTTCCAATCCCTCTTAACTGCTTCTGGCTGCTGGTTGTACCAGCTGGTAGCCTCTCCCCCTAAGGTAGTAGGGAACAGATGTGCAATCTAATTCTAACTCAGAGCGACCATGGTAAGTACGGTGAAGAACTAAGTGACATAGGATGCTGCACAACCCTTGCCAGTGTAAGTGGGAAACCTTGGCATGGAGAAGACAGGTGGGAATCTCTCTACTCCAATGGAATATAAATCCATGGGACTGGCATACTTCAATTCCTTTACCGACATCATGTTTATAAGTTTTTGCATCATCTCTTGTTGATCTTTCTGTTGCTTCAGCATCTGCTCTTGTATAGAGATCTGCCACGCAGTCATTGGTTCTACTGTATGTGCTGACTACCTATCTATAGTTTGGAAAACAAGTGGCACCTGTATAGTTGGAGGAGTGATAACTTCATTCTGCCCTGACACTTGCGCTGGCTGTGGCTGAGGTGGGCTCACACCAGCAGCTCTGATGTTCTAAAAAATCGCCATCATCTTATTAGCCATCACATCCATGAACTGCTCTGAGTTGAACAAGTCTGTTATCATTTGTTTCACCTCTCCTCGGGTTACTCCTCGATCTTCTGCCTCATTCCCTCAAGGTGGTGGTGGCTTTTCCAGAGTCAGATCTGCCATAACACTGGTGACTTTAAATTGGTCTGATGAATCACAAGACTCTTCTGACCCCCGTACAGCTCTACTCTGATTCGGTTATGATTCTGACCTAATCAAGCGAGATCCTATCCGAGTCCAAACTGCACATTTAAGAGCAGAGTTAGCGTGATGCATATAGATGCAGAAGAAATGATGAGACTCTAGTGATAATGCAAATGCATCAGTGTGCTTACGAAGTTAAGAACAGCTACGATACGATGCTGAAAGTAACAAGGAACTAGATGTGTAAATTAAAAGGAGGGGGTTTGCAATCATGGTATGCAACTCAACTGTGATCGACCATTTGATATGCTTACTGGTGGT
>CAOJCR014912059.1:0-11794 GCA_948330485.1 Euphorbia neoarborescens
GTCCCTTACGTCCTAGACCCTGTAATGGTATTTTGTGACATAAAAGGGGTTAACACACAATAAGAGCCCCTGTCACACTAGTAATCCAAAGACATACTCAGAAAGTTTTTCACCTGAGTTGAGAAATCAAGACAATCGAGGTGATTTAATATAGAGGTTTGACACCTAGAATAATGTTGCTGATCAGTAAATTGAGGTGATTTAATAAAGAGGGTTGACACCAAGATTTAAATCACCTGATCAGTAAACACTATAGTAATGAATGGAGAATCCATTGATTGTAAATCATAAATGAATAGATCACAGGTTTGTTCTAGGTCATGGGAATGAATAGAACAATAAACATGTGCATCTATTGATTGTAACGCAATCAAGGATGCGGGTAGATGTGGATCCCACATGGTACTAGATAGACCCGCATAGGAAACACTACGTGGTGAAGTCGTCATTACTGTGTTTCTTGGGTAAGACTTGTTTTATTCTTAGACCTGAGATCATTATAACATAAGCATGGAATCTCATACACTTTGACATACACCTAATGGGTCTGTAACAGGATCCAAATACGGGTATGATTGGGTGGGCCAGTGAACATGTGCACGTTGATGATGAGTCGAAGGGATTGCCAATCAGTACCCACTGAGATGATATCACCGCCACTTGGTGGAATGGGATTGTGAGTGTTAGGTCACACCCGAATGAGTTTGGAGCTCATTCGTTTCTACAATCCATTCTAGATCAAGAAATTGATAGTAGTGTGGGATGACAGAGCCAATACCCTTACTATATACACTCAAGATATCAGCTGATAAGGAACAATACAAGTACACATACTAGGATAGTTTAATCTCTACTAGAGATGCTGCTAGCTGTCTTAATTGGGGGCTATTGTGCATTTGCTAGAACCCACTTAATAGTCTACAAGAATAGGTCTTGCTGCCAATATAAAGATAGTCCTACAAGGATCTGTAACATCGAACTACTGGCTACGAATATATTGGTCTATAAGGTTAGATCAAGTTAATTAAATACATATGGATTGAAGAAATCATATTGGATTTAATTAATAAATTAAATCTAAAATATTTAATTAGTAGATTCACATGTGATAAATAATTACTTGTAAATTAATTGAATTACACATGGTGAATAATTTAATTAAATAATTCACACAGAATTTTAATTGAATTAATTTATTATGAATGGTATTTAATTAGTGTATATGTGAAATTAGGATTAATTAGATTTTGATTAAAATCTAATTATGTGAATTGTCATATTTAATTAAATAAATTTATAGTTAAATTAATTGATCAATTTACCGTTCGATGAAATTGAAAGATTCAAATATGATGTGTTGATTTAATTTAACCGTTTACGAAATCGAATTTCTAGTCGGTGGAATTTAATTTGACCAATCAAATGTAATTGGAACTTAAGAGCATAATGGGCTGCGATTTCAAGCTATGGCCCATTAGGATTTCTATGGTTCATATATAAGGATAAGATGAATGAAAATTAGGGCTAATCCAAGAGAGATTTGCGATTTTCTCCAAAAAGAGAGTTCATCCATTCATCCATTCTGTAAGATTTCGTGAGACAGTTGATAGCCAACAGTAGTTCGTGCATTACTCTGTGGTTGGATTCCCAGGATTCTACAGCATCTCGAAAGAGATTATACGGTAAGCCTTGGATCCCTTCTTTAGGTTTTGTAAACCCTAATTCCTCCATTAGAATAGATTAGGAATTAAATCCCTCAGATTTGTCCAAACGGTTCCTGTGGGGATTGGATCCGAAAATTTTAAGAGCCTTCTGCCGGACCTGTTGAGTTTTCAGGCCTGAATCCGATCCCTAATAGTCCCATGTTGTCTTTTAGTATGAACTTTTACATGGGCCTTTCATTGGTTTACAAGGAAACAAGTCCTTCACCATGTCAGTCTAAATCAAACACTTAAATATGTTTTCTTTTGTGTTGAACATAATAATCCTATACAGATGACATTGATAATGAATATAGGTTTGGGGTAATAATATAGTTAAAATGGATGAGGAGAGGTTCTACAGCTCAAGTACGGACAGTTTGATTGATGCTATTAAAAAAATCATGATCCTCTCCTTATGTAATCTTTTTTAATTGAATTCCACAACTTCCTTTTGGTTTATGACATATATATTTTACGTTGGTTTTGTAACAGGGAGAATGGTCAGATTTAGTTACAAGATGGGAGATGTATAACACCATAGCTTGCCTAGATAAGTAAGCTTTCTTTTGATTTTGATGTTGTTTTTAGTTTTGTATTCGAATTGAAGTATTATTTTGAAAGAAAATGGATGGTCTGTATAAATATGCGTCCGAAGGTATAAAGGCAGTATGTGATTGGGAATATAAAGGAGTAAGGGTAGGATCAGTTTAGAAGGTAAGCCATATGTTTATTTTCTTTATTTTGAAGTTTGAAAATATTACTAATAACCAGCTTTTCACATTTCAGATGATTATTTTCTAAACCGAATTTCATTAAAAGATCCTTCTCTTAACCGAATGTCAGGTGTAAGCTCATAATCATTTATTAGTGACTTCTTTGTACCTATGAACCGAATTTTGTATAAGTTGAAGACAAAGTGAATAAGAAAGTGAAGGAAAACATGACATTGCTTCTAAAGAAATTGGCTAAAGATAACCCCGATTTGAATATTAATATGGATCTTTGTGAATCCGATTGTGAAAAATGAAAATGCATCTTCTTAGTTATGCACTTTTTGCTTATGCATTTTGGATGTGTTTTTTTTTTCTTGAACGTTTATGTACTGTAATGATTATTAGTTTTTTTAAACTATTTTATGTAGCAACACTTTTATATGATTAGATGTTGGGATTCACATTAAGTGCTGCCAATGGTGAAAAAATGTTGCATTTGCTATTTATACTAATATTAGAAAGTCTAGCAATTGTTGAAAGGTTGCACTAAATAATTTCCATAAATAAATAAAAGTGTTGCAATAGATGGTAAAACCAAAGTGGTTCCATGATTTTTTACAACAAAAAGTGTTGCAAATACTTAAAAAATGTTGTAATTGATACAAAACGGTTGCTAAAAAATGTTGCATTTACATATACATGTGTTGCAATTGCTATCTAAAGTGTTGTCAAAAAGTGTTGCAAGAATGTATAAAAGTGTTGCAATTGTTATTCAAATCGTTACTATAGAAGTGTTGCAATTGTTTATAAAAGTGTTTCCATTGGTGTCCAAGATGTTACACTTGGTTACGCTTTCACTGATTAAGCAACACCCTTTAACATGTTTCCAAAGGGTTTAAAAGTGTTGCTAAAGACACCTATGACAACCTTTTTTATATGCGTTGCAAAAAAATAAAAGTGTTTCCATAAGCCACATTTAATAAGGGCAAAAAAACCAACTCTTTTTTTCAGAAAAGTGTTGCCTATTCTTTTGTGGCAACACTTAAGGGGCTTCAGGCAACAATTTTAGAGAGTTGCCATAGAGCATTTATGGTGTAGTATATATGACATGTGCAGATTCATGGCATTGGAATTAATGCAGTAACTGAATAATGAATGGCATAACAGGTAATGCCTAATTCCATATTACATGTGCAGATTCATGGCATTTAAAAATTAATGCAGTGACTGAATACTAGATGGCACAACAGGTAATTCCTAATTCTATATGACATGTGCAGATTCATGGCATTAAAAATTGATTCGGTGACTGAATATAGAAAGGTATGACAAGCAATGCCTAATTCTATATGATACGTGCAGATTAATGGCATAAGAATAAGGCAACTGAATACAGGAAGGCATAACATATAATGTCTAATTAGATACATAGTTTTCATGTCATTAAAACAAAAACAAAGAGGCATGATGATGCCTAATTCTATATATCATGGCAGTGAATGACATACAACACATAAAAGAGAAGAAAATTTTTCATGTGACAATGAAATGGCATTGTAGAAAATGCCTATTTCTATATGTCAAGCCAGTTAATGGCATATAAAATTTGAAATGGCGAAATGTTTTGTATAGTGATGATAAGGCATTGCAGAAAATGCCAATTTTTATATGTCATGGCAGTAAATGTCATATAAGATATGAAATGATAGAACATTTTGTACAGTGATACTAAGGCATGGCAGAATATGCCTAATTATATATGCCATGGTAGTGAATGGCATACAAAATATGAAATGACAGAATATTATGTACAGTGATGATAAGGCATGGCAGAATGTGCCTACTTCTACATGTCATGGAAGTGAATGACACATAAACTGTCAAATGGTAGAATATTTCATGCAGTCATGAAAAGGCATGGAAGAAAATACCTAATTCTATATGTTATGTAGTGAATGGCACATAAAATAACATAGTATCAATTTTGATGCAGTGATAGACTTCAAAATGTAGAATGCAGAAAAATGTAATACAGAAATCCTGGAATTCAGACAAATTTCAGAGTATGGAATGCGACAACCGAAAATGTAGAAAGACTCTGGAGTATGGAAAAAACTCTTGAATACATAATGTAAAAACTGAAAATAGAGAAGGATTTCCGAATATAGACAAACTCTAAAATGCAAAATACCAAAAATTAGAAATGCAACATGATTCTGGAGTACAGATAAACTCCGAAATGTAAAATATAGAAAATTGGCAATGCAAAAAGATTCTAGAGTAAAAACAGACTCTAGAATGTGAAATGCAGAAAATTGGTAATGCAAAAGGATTCTAGAGTACAGACAGACTCTAGAATACAAAATGCAAAGATCTGGTTATACAAATTGATTCTCGAGGATGGACACACTCAAACATATGAAATGTATAAAACTGGAAATACATAGTGATTCTGGAGTATAGACACACTCCATCATACGAAATGTAGAAAATTGGTAATGCAGAAGAATTCTAGAGTACAATAAAACTCCAAAATTCAAAACACAGTGATGATAGATACATACAAAAATTTAAGTGAAATATAAAATGATGAGGTGGTGTGGAAAGTGCACGTAAAACAATGTAGATGGCTTTAGAGAAAAATATGGTTAGTATGATGATTAAAATACAGAAAATGTCAAATTGATCACATGTAGAAATGCATAGATTACATAAGGCGAAAAAGTAAACACATAGCATGCAAGCGAACCTATGTTCGAACAAAGGTCGGTGAGTCTCTACCATTCCTAGGAGGGTTTTCCTTGCCATCAATGTCGATATGGTAAGGGCAGAGCTAAAAGATTAATTTTCATGTTTTAGTAGTCCTAAGAGCAGTATCTAAGGCTACTATATGCAAGCAGGCCAACGTCGGGATAAGTTGGAGGGTCCCATATTAAGATATACCCTTCACTTCTCCCCACTCAGGGGCTCAAACGAAGGGTGTCCTATGAGGTTATGAGTGGCTTTGCCAATAGATGTCCTTGTGAGAAATATGTGGGCACAAAGCGACACTTTCTTAAGAAAGCAGGGGTAGGTTTGGTAATCTTACCGTGGTAGGGAAAACATTTTTCAAAAAAAATAATTTTATTTTTCAAAAAAAGAAAAATTAATTTTTGGCATTTAACAGAAAAATGATTTGGGAGTTTAAGAGATGCAGACATCTCCTAAACGACATTTTGGAGTCACTATCTGGCTAATAGCTCACACCGAGAATTATTTGTGGCCTTTTGGTGTATTGCTAATACCGGATATGTAATTCCAAAATACCGCTATTAGAGATAGGTTCGGATAAAGATACCGATTTAGATTACATTATTATAGATAGCTAAATTTTGAGGAATTTGAACATTCAGAAATTGTTTACCAAAATTAATTTTAAGCAGTTAAAGGTGAGTGCTCATGTAGAAAGCAGTAAATAAATACAGAAAATTAAATAATTATACAATTGTACTAATCACCTGCAAATACAGAGTTTCTAGAAAAGCAGTAAATCCTAGCATACATCTATCCTATACATACATCAATGGTGCAAAAAAGATGTTAGTACAAATAAAATATATATACAAATTAGACTCAAATAGATAGACTCACAGTTATAAGAATTGGGAAGGAATGATAGCTCGGGATCAAACATTTAGAGGGCCGATTGGTTTGACCCAACTAGTCGAAGCAGACCGGTTTGGGCCAATTGGTGGACCCAGATTGGACCCAAAAATAGTTTTTTTTTTCATATTACGCTGTGCTCTACAAATGTTATTTTTGAAAACAACTGGCTCAATTTTAATTTATTTAAGCATGAATTTTCGACGAGTGAATTATCCAAAAACATAAAGGGTTTCCTTCATTGAACGGATTTAGCATCCCTAATATCGGCTTCCCAGCGAGATTTTCTAGATACAAACGCGATTATATAGAAATTTAACTCTAGGCTGATCAATCACACATGCGACATATATGAATTAAAATAAAGTGAAACTTGAAGCAGAGATTTATTAAGTCTCAGATTTGACCTTTAAAGACTGTGGGTTTATCCCAATTTAAAGAAGCTCAGACATAAAATTTTTATTGATTTTTTTAACAGATAGAGAGTTAAATTGCTTGCGGATGCAACGCGACTCACTGTAATCGTGATAAAATAGGAGATGGTATGTTGTACCGTCAGTTGGATCGACTTATGAAAACAAGACATTCAACAGACAGAACGGGCTATAAGCAGAATTCAGTAATTTTAATGGTTTAAAAGAAAATTTACTGTCAATCAAAACAGAACACGAAGTACATGCAGCAAACAATCAGGCCATACAAAATTTTTGTTTATATTATTTTTTTTTATTGATTTAAACTCAATGAAATAATAGGTCATACTGGTAAAAAAATTAAGACGAAACAAAATATGATAAAATTGAAAATCTGAATTCAAATATATATATCTTTTTTTATTTTTTATTTATTTTATATATATATATATATAAAATAAAATATAGCATATATATTTTTTTATTTTTTATGTATTCTTTATTTAGTATTTATTTTTGTTTATTTTTTTATTTTTTTATATGATTATTTTTTTAGAAGATGAATAGTAATGAATAGTAAAATTGCATAATATATGCACAACAACCACCAATATTTATATGCACAATAACATTCATATACACATGCACAACACAACAAAACTAATCATAAGGTTTGGAAGCTTTTGAGTTTGACGAGTTATACCTCTATTTGTGGCTCTCCGATCAGCCACCCTGTCACCGTCACCTTTACCGCATTTCTCCGGTGAATCTCTAAACACACTGTATCCTTCTCTTTTTACGGTCTCTCCCTCACCTCTCTTTTACCTCACCACTCCTGTCTTCTCTCTGCTTTTTTTCTTTCTCTAACTCACTGCATCTCCTCACATATAGCTTCTGCATTTTTTTAACCTCCGCCCTTTTTCCGTTCCAATATTTTGGTTTTTAATCTGCTCTACTCCCCTGTTTGGTGCCCTCTTTTTCAAATATGGTGTCCCTTTTTTTGAAATTTGTTACCTTACTCTTCCTGATTTCATGTTTTGTAGCTCTCTCTCTCCAATCAATTTTCAATCCCATCTTTTCAATTTTTCGGTGCTCTTGTGTCCTTGTCTTTTTTTTCTCCACCGAAAGTAAAATGACAATGCTTTGGTTCTATTTACTTTGGTTTTCTTTTTTTGTGCAACTTCTTGTCAACATGTTCCTACCCTTCAATTTTGCATTTTCCATCCTTAATTTTTGTTTTTATATTTTTGCACTATTTATTTATTTCTTTTTTATTTGATTTTTAATTTTTTTAAAGATTCTTACGTGAGAGAAAACAAAGAAAAAAAAGAAAGAAGAAACACCAATAAAATAAATAAATAAACAGTTTGACCTGGCGAAAAAAAAAACATTTTGATTTATAAGAAATGAATTTTAAAATAAGATACAATTCTTTGAGCTTCTTTATTGGGAAAACATAGCAAAGGTTGACAAATGTCAATTCATCACTGACCTGGGAAAAATCTCTTGCTCACACATGCTTATAATTATTAATCCAAATATATCAAATGAACACATAGCCTATATTAACGGACTAATCAATGAATGGGTATACAGAAGAATGAGGAAAACATAGATTCATATAACTTTACAACGTCTTTTCTGGGAACAGCAACACAGAATCATGACGCCATAAGGGAACATTAACAGCACCAAACTAGTAGTAGCACAAAATCATGACATAACACCCTTTCAGTAGCAATCAATAGACAAAAGATCAATATTTATAGTCAATTGAGGAAACACCGTAAAATGGAAATAAAAGGAAGAAGATTAACATTAATTATTCTTTGTTATCCAAAGTATAGAGTAAGTGAGATTAATGCAGGAGAGTACAAATAGAATTGCAAGAATTGTAAACACTGTGTCATTGCATTCCCTCTTTCACATCCAACAATGGATGATGCAACTATCAATTGATTATAACAACTGGATATACGCTACAATTAAACGAATAGTCAATGCGTCATGATATAAAGAACTACAATGCCAAATAAATATCAGTAAATGAGAAGAAATCAATTAATATGATACCAAAATTTAACTTAAATAGCATACCTTATAATCTGTTATCAATAGAAATGCTAAATGATTCAAAAATCCATACATAAAAGTGAGCACAAGCAAAATAATTTGATAATAATTGAAACATAAGGGACATAATATATAATCAACCATGAGATAAGAACATATACATAGTTCTTAGAATAGAGGTGTCAGGTTCTATCTATAATCAATGTTCTTTTTCCAGTTAAGAAGCTCAGTAAATAAATTGTAAATTCAATGTAGATTATTAATCCAAAAATAGAAATATGTTCTATTAAGCAAGTTTTATGAATTGGAAACAAGTGGAAAACCAGACTCCATGGTATAAATCCAATATCAATAATCCAGTGAAGGTCTGGTAGAAAGCAAAAATAAAGGAATCAAAAGCGGTAATGGATTTACCGGGATAAGAAATAAAAAATTAAAAAAACAAAGCATCGACCAGAGAACCCAACCGATAATTGCTTCTTCAATTCACCTCTGGCCGAAATCACTCTCTAAATTGCTGCCCCAAATCGCTATCGGTATTTACTCTATTTTACCTCACTGCCTTTGAAATCACAGCCCCTTCGTCCATCGATCCCAAAATAGTAGCTCTTGACTCTTTATGCTCCTTCAAATTTGCCAACCCCGGAGTCCAATTCACAATCCAGCTCCTCCCCCTTTCCAAAAATAACCCTCCCTTTTATCTTCCTCAGAATCCTAAATTCTATCTAATTACCCTTTGAAGAGGTCTCACTTAGAAGCATAATCCCTCTCCGAATAGAAGACCAAAACTTTATCTATTTATCTTTTTTTTCTCTTTTTCTCATCGCTAAAAGGACATCATTTTTGCTTATTGCCAAAATAGCATCGTTTTGACAATATGTTCTTTTATCCTAAACATTATCCAAAATGTCACCGTCTTAGGTTTTAACATTATCCAAAATGATGCCATTTAGGGTTCTTTTATTTTATAGCAAAATGATGTAGTTTTGACCTCCTTCTTTCCTTCCTCCTATCCTTCCTTTTGACTTTTCTTCCTTCCTACTTTCCCTCCTTCCTTCTTATTTCCCTTCTTCCTTTTTACTTTCCCTTCTTCCTTCTTTTCACTATCGGTCCGGTTCAGTAAGACTGAAATTAGATTTTTAACCCCTTTTTCATTATTTTTATTAAAAAACTCAGAAAATCCAATTTTCTTTAGCATATAGTCTGACTAAAATTATCATTTTAATTTGGTTCGACCCAATAAAAGAAACCATTCACTTTGAATTTTTTATTTTAATTTGACCTGACCTGACCTATTATGTTAGCTCAGGTTGACCATCATGAAAATTATTTTGAGTTGTATTCTGGATCTTTTTTTTTAGCTTCTCATTTAAAAATTTTTGAAGAACACATATAAGGATACAAACAGATTAGCGAATGCCATTTTCATCATTGACCCAGAAAAAACCCGTTCTCATATGCTGCCCCTTATATAACAAAATTGGTAATCAAATGCATGTGGTTTTTGTAAGAATAGAATGAGAGAATACTTGTGTATTGATGAATGAGGTAAATACCTCTATATATACAAGTCTAGTGTGCTAACTATGGTAAATAGATTAATTGCAATTAATATGTTATCTCCTAAATTATCTCCCAATTAATGCTATATAATCTCCTATTTAATACTACACATATTTAAACTTTCCCTCAAGCTGGAGCATAGATATTGATCATGCCTAGCCTGTTACAAATATAGATGATACGTGCTCCTAGTCGAGCTTTGGTGAACACATCTGCTAATTGGTGACCTGTTTTGATATTTGGGGAAAAGATAATTCCTTCTTCTAGTTTCTTCCGAGTAAAATGACAATTAATCTCAATATATTTGGTTCTTTCATTGAAGAAGGGATTATTTACAATATAGATGGCTGCCTCATTGTCACACCATAGTCTCGTTGGTTTTGTCTGAATAAACCCAAGTTCACCAAGCAAATGGCAAAGCCAAACAAGTTCACATGTAGTTTGTTCTATACCTCGATATTCTGACTCTGCACTCGATCAAGATACAACACTTTTTTTTCTTAATTTTCAAAGAGATAGGATTTCCACCGAAATACACACAGTAACCAGTGGTAGAATGTTGATTGTCGAGATCCCAGGTATAATCTGCATCAGTAAATCTTTCTACAATATGGTGACCAAGGTTTTGATACAGCAATCCTTGCACCCTTTAAGTATCGCAAGATATGACATATCGCATCCCAATATGTAGTCCTAGGAGAGGATAAGAAATGACTTACGACACTGACTGGAAAGGTAATATCAGGTTGGGTAATAGTCAAGTAGTTCCGCTTTCCAACAATTCTTCTATATATCTCGGGCTTCTGAAGTAATTTACCATCATCAGGTTTTAACTTCACATTGGTATCATAGTGGCATCACAAGGTTTAGCCTCAATCAAACCAACATCATCTAAAACATCTAGATAGTATTTCCTCTAGGACAAGTAAATTCTCTTTCTGCTGCGTGAAACTTCTATTACCAATAAGTATTTCAAAACCCTGGACATGTTAATAGTGTTGATTTGGGGGATCATTTAACTAGCTTGGCTCCACCTCAGGGTGAGGCTAAAAGTTAAAAGAAATAGGATGAGTACAAGTATGTGTACTATTCCAAATTGCTATGGGTAGATCAAGGTCAGTGGGGGCAAGAACCAGAGGCAAAGTAGATTATGGTATACTGGTAGCGATAGTAGGTGCTAGACTCAAAGGTGGAGCACATCTGGAATATACTTGAATTGGATAAAGAGTTAGTGGAGGGGAAACTGGAGCTAAAGAGGGGACCATTGTCTGATTGATGCTATAGACCAAAAACTCATTATAAAAAAATATGGTCTCAGAAGACACGGATGATGAGACGGCCTGGAAGAATGGCGTAGTCTCAAAAAATGTGACATCAGTAGATATAAGGTATCGACCCAAGGATGGTGAGTAGCATCGATAACCTTTTTGGACTCGAGCATAACCAAGAAAAACACAATTGAGTGATTTAGGATCAAGTTTTCAGATGTGATGCATTTCCTGAAGAAAACATGTGCATTTACAAATACGAAGTGCAAGATGAAATAAAGGTTGAGAAGGAAAAAGAATACAGTATGGAATCTGACCATTTAGAACAGAGGATGGCATAGGGTTAATGAGGTAACAGGTAGTTGAAACAGCATCTACCCAGTAATGTTTGGGAACCTTAATTTGAAACATTAAGGCTC
>CAOJCR014917589.1:0-11296 GCA_948330485.1 Euphorbia neoarborescens
ATCTAACAAACCAATTAATATTAAGGAAATAAAAGCAATCAAATATTGAAAACATGCAAGATTTTCGATAGAATATCCTACTGTTTAAAGCGCCTAGGGTAAGGTGATCCAGATGGCCCACCTAGTTCTATGAATCAGAAACTAAGTTCCGCTTAAGTTCCAAGGGTTATCAATCCTCGGTTTCCCAATTATCAGGCTTGGTCATAGAGCAGATATGAATCAAATAGATTTTTCAGATTACGATGCTATCAAATCAACATGCACAAAAGTAATATCAATTAACAATCACGAACCCTAATTTCAAAGGCAAGATCAATCAATAAGTACGAATAGAATAATAATGAATACAATCACATGCACTATCTAAGTAGTTCCAACTTATACTGAATACGAAGATTGAGAGAGAAAATCAAATCAAACTCGATATAAAGTAGTGTGGATCCTGGCTTTGGTGATGAAATATGCAAAGGTGAATCTCGATAAGAAGACTGACGTACTCACGTAGGCAATCAACCGCATAAGGGGAAAAGAATTTGCAAATTGAAATTTGGATTAAATTGAATGAAATCTGAATACAAAAGAAGAGAGTAAGACTCTAGGATTCTTAGCTCAGCCAATTGGTAAAAGATACTGAAAAATACATTCTCCAGCTCTATATATAAGTTCCTAACTAATACAAATTGAAATTAGGTTAAAAATTAGCAATTTTCTCGCAATCAGAGTTGTGCTATATCGTGGCAAATAAGTGCCACGTCGTGGCAGGCATATTGGTTAACCTCGATAAAAAACATTTTAGAAATCAACATTTTTGGCCTGCTACGTCGTAATACTTGAGTGACACGACGTGGCCATATAATCTCTCTTTTATTCTTACGGACAGACTGCACACTCTTTCTTGTTTAACCCATAACTTTCTTATATGGCCACCAAATCAAGTGATTCAAGATCCATTAGATAGCTAACAGAATTATCCTTAATTATGTGGCTAATAAGATTTTAAAAATTCGGCTCCTAAAACTCTTGAAATTTGCTTTGAAGTTGCTGGATGAACACCTCATGTGTGGCTTCCTTCTAGCAATCAACTTCGTTGCTCAAACTCTTGTGCTTCGCTTTCTATCTCCGACCCTTACACCTATCTCTCAAAGACATAAATACATCAAAGCACCAATATAAAAGGGTCCAAATACATAAAAGTATGAGAGTTACCAAACAGAGTCACGTTATATACAACAATCTCCTAAAACAGACAAAAACTAACAAAACGGAATAAAAGAGAAAAAAACTAATAGCACACCTAAACATAAGACAAAACAACAAAAAAATGCAAGAAACATCACCGAATAAAGTGTAACAAGGCTAAGAAGATAAGGTCTAAACTGACCATATCATTTATGAGGTCTGTATATAGGTTCGTATATGATGGATAGAATGTTTAGTTTGAAAATAAGTCTAGAATTGTTTATGATATTAGTATGGATTTCATATAAGAGGATATTAGGATGAAATGAATTTTGAGGTGATATTGGTAGAAAAATGAAGTTTATGTTTATATTATATGTGAGATATATTAATGACATTATGAAAATGAATAATGGTTAATAGGTTTTGAATAGAGTTTATGGTGATTGAAATATTGAGGATTATGTGAGATTTAGAATTTTAAGATTTATTTTAGATGGTATGAAATAAGATTTTGGATTATGATTTTATATAAGTATATTTTTATAGTTATTGATATTTTTTATTATTGATTATGGTATTGGGATTTAGTGAAGTTTGGAGAGTTTAGATTTTAAGTAACAGATACAAAATAGATTATAGTTATTTAAAACATGTTTTTGTTTGAGGTTAAGTTAGTTATATTTTGTTTTGAATTATGAAGATTAAGCATTTATCCTTAGGAATAGGAATCGAGTTTTATTGACCATAGATTTATGGGAAAGTATGAGTTGAAGTAGGGCTTTAGAAGTTAATGTAAGTGTTGTTAAATTGATTCTTAAGGTTTTGATTATTAAATTTTGATGTAAGTTGTTGGTGAATTTAAATTCTCTTTATTTAATGTTTTGTTTTGATATTTTTGATTAAGATGATGTTGAATAGGTTTCTCGTAAGTTTGGGATTTCGTATAAGTATGATTATTTGATTTAAGAAATTCATTTGAATTATAATTGATTTTTGATATAGGTTTTGGGGAATTGTAAAATAATAATGGTTTTGTTTGATGGTGATTATGAAAGATGCGAAGTATGAATGCGTTTTGGGACTTTATCCCTGGAAAAATTGTTTAATAAATTGTTTTATAACAGAAGATTTTAAAGTTTGATTTTGGTTCTAAGAAAATATGGTTTCTATGGAATATTGATATAAAACATATATATAGCGATTTTGGTTTTTCATAGAATTTTAAATGTTTTATCTTTTCCTATATGATTTTAAGACAATTATTAAAGTTTTAGTATTTTGTTTAAACTAAGGGATAAGCTTTAAATTTGATAATTAAATTTTGAAAAGTTTTATTTATGATTTGTTTTGGTATGTAAATATAAAAGTGTTCGTTTTGTAAGTTTTAACTATGAAGTTGTGATTTTTGTTGGAAACAAGTAAAGTTTGATAATCTAAAGAGTGAAGTGGTATAAATTGTTATTGCTTTTGATTATTGTAATTTATCTTAAGTTAATGAGTCGTTGTGTTTTATTTAAAGGTATTATGTTACGTTCGCAATTAGTTTTTGGACGGTTAACGATCTCACGTTTAAAAGAAAGTTATGTCAAAATTTTCATTTTAAACTTAATAAAACTTGACCAAAAATTTTTTTTTTCAGTTGGGGAAAAGTTTTAAAGTGTTGGATTCTATTTTAAGATAAAGGAATTTTAAGTACAGTGTGTTTTAGGAAATTGATTTTTAAAAGAATCGCCTTAATGAAGGAATCTTAGTTTTGAGTTGTTATTTTTAGATGATATTTAAGTACAGATGGATATAGATTATTGGAATATAGTTGATAATATGATATATGTGGTAAAAGTGGTAATTGATAAGTGATTTGAGATTCATCTGTATTATATGACGTTATGAGTAAGTTGGAGATAAATCAAAATAATGAAATAGATATAAATAATTATGATTTATATACATTTGAGATTATAAGGTTATGTATGATAACTTTAGTATGATACTTAATTCTTTGAGAATAATAAGGTTAGAGAGTTAACTTGTGATGTACATGCGGTTTCTTAATAAACGAATTTTGTTCTAAAGAAATCTGTTTATTTTGTTAAGTGATTTTTATAGATATATTGATTTTGGCAACGTGTTGAATTATATATATATATGTGTTTTGGTGTTGAAATGGAGTAATTGTGATATGTTATATATGAGTTCTCTGATATAATAGTAAATTATATAGTATACAAGAGATTTTTGATATGAACGATTTTTATGTTGCCTGGGTGATTATCATTGAGAAGTGGTTGAAAGTAAATTTTGATAATTTTGGAAATGTTTTGATATTGATCTGACATTATTTCGAAAGAATTGTTTTAAAAATCGTTTTGCAATTTTACAAGCCATTATTTTGGATATAGTTTCGTTCTGGTTTGGAAGCTATTAAGAGAAATTGTTTTAATAAGTGTTTTAAATGTTTATAATATTTGATTGTACAAAGTAATCCACAAAAGTATGGATATTTGTTTGATACAGGGTTATTGAGCCTAGTGTGCAAATTATATGAGATTTGATTTAGTCTTAACGAATATTTGCATTTATACAACAAATTTTGATAATTCAATGACATGTTTTTATTTTGATAATTTTAATAAAAGGTCTGTGTAATCACAAGTTAGGATTTTAAGATCGGTATAGATATACATTAGCTGTTGAGTATAAGTTTAGTTTATGAATTGTGGTTGAGACTTTGACTTGGAAGATTATGAAATTTTGGAATATAGGAATTTTAAGGAATGTCTTGAGGATAAATTATTATGTGGTTGTGGTTTTTAGATGATGATGATAGCTAATGGATGTTGCGTTAATAGTTGAGCTTAGTAAGTTAATATTCTTGTTTATGTTCGTAAATCAAGTTTGGGTGAGGAATTTTGGATGTTGGTTGAGTATTGGTTATTTATAAGCTTGAAGTTACTTAGGTTAGTATTAAATTGGAAATAAGTGTTGTTTTGAAATTGGGAAAAATTAAATTTGGGATTTCGTGAAAGTAAATCTTGATTTAAATGGAGATTGTTTGTAAAAGTGCAATTGTAAATGATGGATATTTTGTATTGAAATAAGTGTTTCAAAGGTATGTTTTGAAAGTTTATTTTTATGATTTTAATAGAAAGACATGTGTAATCTCAAGTTAGGGTTAAAGTTAATGTCAGATTGTGGATCAGCATGGATAGAATTCAGTTCATATGATGAGGAATTTTGAAATTTTGGTTGGAATTATACTTTTAAAGTTATGGTTAAAGTTAAGTTTGAGTTGATATTGTCAAGTTTTGATGATGAGTTATTATTTAATGGATCAATTTAAGGATTAAGGTTAAAATCTATGTGAACTTTCGGGTTGGAATTAATATGCTCGGTTTTAAGAGTTATTAAATTTAGTATTATGATTAGATTTTCAAGAATGAGCTTTAAGGAGTTGAAAATGATCATTGAAACTCAGGATGTGGAGAATTAAGTTGGATTTTTAATAATTTTTGAATATAAAAATATAAATTTTATTGAGGTGGAAGTATTGAGTTAAATTTCGGTGATATTGCTCTTAAGTTTTGATTTCAGGTTATGAAAATCTTGAGGTATGGAATTGAGTTAGTTTGAATTGAGTGATTGATTTAGAGTGTGGTATTGAAGTTATATTTGAAAGGTTTATAAGTTTGAAGTGAATTGAAGTTTGAGTTAATTTTGAAATTTTGAGGATGAAATTTCTTTTGAGGGGTAGATTGTAACATTTCGGCCCGAGAGTTACAAGTTTTTATCATATAAGTGATGATAGCGAAAGTTAAGTTCGATATATAAGGATTTTAGTTTGAGTTTTGAAGTGTTTTGAGTGTTAAGTCATAAAATTTTCGAGGTTTTTAACGTTGTAAATGAATTTTAATGATGTGTTGATGATTTGGAATTGATTTTATGGTTAATTGAGGTATTTTAGACTTGCTTGAGGTCATCTCGGGTTTCGTTTGAGGTTAGAATCATGTTCGGAGTGATTTAGAAGTGAGTTGTGTTTGATAGCATAGCAGCATGGCGTGCTGTGGACAACACGGCGTGCTGTGGACAACACGGTGTCCTGTTGCAAGGTTTAATGTATTATTAGTGAAATAATTGTCAACACGGCATGTTGATAAGCCAACCTGGCATGTTATGAAGTCGGGCAGGGCATGTTGAGCCAACATGCCGGCGTGCCAATGTTCTGTCTCGTGAAGTTTTATTATTCTAAACCAACACGACGTGTTGGAGCTATAACACGGCGTGTTGAGCGATATTTCAGCTAAAAACTTCTAGATTTTTGAAGAAAAAGTGAGAGATTTTAATATATTTTTATTTATAAAATATATATTTGGATTTTCGGGAGTAAAGAGCACGAAATAGAGAGAAGAACAAGAGTTCTTCTTCCTCCTCTCTTCTTCTTTCTTCTTTTGGTTCTCGTTCCATGGTTTCTTCTTTCTCTTCTTCAATTTTCTTCTTCTACTCATCTCTTTTCACTTTAAAAATTCAAATTTTTTTTTGTGTTTCCATCACATGAGAGCTGGTAGGATGTTAAATTCGAGTTTTATTTTGAAAGACGAAGTCTTGAAGTTGTGATTAAGGGCTCCTTAGGTACTTTTGAGTCTCTCCTTTGATTGGTAACTGAATATCTCTTATTTTGTTTTTAAGCTTTAAGTTTGATTTTGTTAAAGTTTTGTTTTATGATTGGATTTATAGATTCAATTGAATATATATATGGATTTTGATTTATGAATTGAATTGGAATATGATCTTTAAGTATGAAGTTTGTTTATTAAAGTTTTGATTATTTAAGTTGGATATAGACTTTGAAGTCATGAGTTTGATTTCAATATTAAGTATTGTTTATTATTGAATTTAAAGTGATGAATTTGAGTTTTTAAATTTTTATTATGGGATTTAGATGTTAAGTTTTGAGTTATGATATTGAGAATGGATTATTGTTGAAATGTATATATTGAATATTGGTTTTGAAGAATTGAGTTTATAAAATTTATTATTGGTTTTGATATGTTGAATTTTAATATAGGAATTAAGGTTTTAAGGTGTGTTGAGAATAATTTGTAATATTGAATAACTATGGAAATTTAACTGGATTTAGACTGTTTGATAAACATCCTTCTAGACAGGTCCGGGTTAGTTCTGTTATTAAAGACCTATCTATTTAGAGATAGGCCTGGGTGCACTTAGCCGAATTCCTATTGTTGTATGGCAGGGTAGTGTTATGTAAGTCTATGCGTTGATAGGCGGCGCTTAGAGATCTCGATCGTCTCTGTTCTTGGCAGTAAAGTGAGTGCATAAGACCATGCGTGACTGATTTATTTATTTGGTTGTATTTGATTAAGTTGGGGACAAGTCTAGAATGGATGGATTGTGTTATGACATTATAGTTGAATTTTGGTTTATAAAGTTTATGTTATTAAATTGAGTATTGATCATAGTTTTTATGAAAGATTTATAATGTTTTTGTTGTTTCAATTGGCTTTGCATTGAATTGAATAATAAGAAAGTTTGAACGTTTTCATGATTTTGATATTACGAAGTTTTGGTTTTAAATTCATATAAGTTATAATGAATTTTAATTATGTTAAATATTCACTTACTGAGACATAAGTTTCACGTTTTAAGTTTTTAAAATGTTTCAGGAAAGGTACCCGGTTTTGTTTATAGAGAAGAATTCAGGAGGTGATAGTCCAGCCACTGGAAGGTTGTCGAAGAATTAGTTTATTTTGAAATTTTTGTTTTAAGTTTGATGTTGTAAAAGTTTTAATTGTGTTTTATTAAAGTACCTTGGGTTTTAAGAAGGAATTCTTGTTAGATTGTGAATCTAACCTAATTATTTTATTGTTCTAAAGCGTTTTAAAACTAATATGTTTTTCTTTTGTGAGATTCTACTTCAACAAAGTGTAATATTAAAGGGAACTCTCACGTGTAACACCCTACCCTATGCGTTTTAGGGTCGGGGTGTTACAGGGGGGGATATGGTTCTTAAATTGAAGAAGCCAAAAAGTATTAGAACATATTAACCAGTAAACTTATATAGAATAAAGAGAAACAATTTTTCTCTGTGTTGATTGAAAAAAGAATGGGCCAATTACAAGAAAGGAGTTGGGATCCTCTCTTGTTGACAGGACAACATGAAGGGATCTTGGCATTCCATTAAGATCCCATTGGGGGATCCCACTGGGATTGAAGGGTAAGGATCCTCTCCTGTTGTCCTATAACAGGAGAGGATCTTAACTCACAAGAAAGTAAATAAAAGCAACGAAACTGAAATCTAGATATATTTCTTATGAAAGAAAATTAAATTAAAATATAGCTTTTATATCAATATAATTTAGAAATTAAGAAAAAAAACCAGCTTAAAACACTAGTATAGGGAGAGGCTATGGCAACGGTTATTTAACGGTTTTGGCAACGGTTTTTGGGCATTGCCAATATTATGGTTGCCATATCTCTATAGGAAATGGCAAGCGGTTAAATAACCATTGCCTTTTTTGTTTTAGGCAACAACTTTTATGAAATTCTGTTGCCTTAAGTACCTATTTCGGTTCTTTAAAGCAGCGGTTTAGGGAACGGTTTTCTATTAGAACCATTCCCTTATATATATTTTAAGGAACGGTTGTAATTAACAACCGTTCCCTTATATATTTTCAGGAACGGTTGTTTATGAAAACCGTTCCCTTATTTTGTACTACATATAAATAATTCGTTAGTAATATGTATACAGACCTGCCAAATACAAATATACACCAAATATGTACAAACATTTCAGCAGTAGCATAACACAAATACAAACATCAAAAACTTCATTCAGTTATTACCAAATACAAATATACAACAAATAAAGTTCATTCATAAATACATAAATACACCAAATAAAGTTCAAGTTTACATCAATAAAACAAGAAATGCTCTAATCCATGCAAAACATTCAGCAGTTCACAACTTACTAGCTCAAGAATTTTTTATGACCAACTTGTTTCCTAAACTTCTCATTAGCTCTTTGATCTCTTCGTTGATTCCTGGTTCCTCATAGCCAAATTGATTGCACAGAAATACCAATATTTCAAGCCCTTCATCAGCCGAATAAAAAGTTAAGAGAGAGACATGCTCGAGAATAACATTCAGCTATACAGATTTAAAGGAAATAGGATCAAGAAATTTGACAGACACAGAAAAAAAATGCACAACCATCCAGCCATGAATGTCACTTGGTCTATTCATTCAACAGATAGTACTCTAATTGAAAAGCAAGAAAACGCCACTTGGTTTATTCATTCAACAGATAGTTCCAAACATCCAGCCATGAATGTCACCAAGGATATTGTATCAGAGTAAGTAATCATACGTAAATATAAAACTAAGGAATTACGGCTTTCCCTAACCTTGATCTCAGCAGTACAAATAAAAAATATGAAGACAAATTAACATCATTTAAGAGATGAAATGAACCATCTAATCTACGATCGAAGCAACTATAGGATGTGTATACAGAGCGAAAATATCCAAAACCAGATTTAAATCCATATTTCTGTACATTTGGGGCAATGCAAAATCCTGATATAAGAAATAAATAAACACCAATTAGCAAATATAAAACTATATTAACTAATTAATCTAATTATTAAGTAGATTTCAATATTATACTTCCTGAGCAAGATTTTGACTATCAGCATGATTCTGCCTGCCTCGCACACTACAAGCTTAAATTGATTTATATTTGGGAGAATTTTATTAAATTTACTAAGTTTCGCAACGCATATGCTAAAATTAAATTCCATATACCTTTACATTTATGTATTTGAATTCTTGTCTTGAATTCCGCCTCGGTCAAGTGTGTAGACACACTTTTAGTGCACTATGTATACAATAAAAGAATGATGGGAATATAATATGTAAAATTGTTACACCTTAACTGAAGTTGATTCGTTATACGCATCTGTTAAGATGTGTCTTGAATGCAATTTTCCTCTCAGCACGTCTAAGAGGATCGAAAATATAGATTTCTCGCTTCTCAATATTGATAACAATAAGAAGCCAATGCGAACTACAAAAAAAACATTCGTGTTATAAACACACACACACACACACGCATATATGTACAACTAATGTTCTATAGTGAGAAAATCTTTAGGAAAAAATAAGTACCTTTCATTTTAAGGGCACATAATGTAGCGATTGTTTATTCTTCTTGTGAGTGCTTCAGTTAAGTTTTCAATGTGTTGTGTTTTTTCGATGCTTTGCCAGACAGGGGCCGCTATTAAACTAAGACCCAACATCCCAATTGAGTTAAATGATTTTGAATAATTTCTTTTCATAGCTCTAAAAAAGATAATACAAGCATAAATTAACAATATTGTACATATTATATATTAAAACAGAACAATAGGAGGTAATATAATACTTACATCATGAACACTTCTATACATGCGACATCGATCAAATCAGACAACAATAAATCCTTGATCGAACTTTGAAAGAGTGATACAGAACCAGAGTCATTATTAGGATGAATAACATCCTTATGTTATCTGGGATATTGATCACAACGAATTCATCAGGCGACAACACCATCTGCTCCAAAAACTTGCATTTCATTGTAAGCACCCACATTATTGGATTCACGGGATTTGAAATCACATGATTTGGATTTTTAGGGGAGACAATTGATGCAACGGCCGAAGTGGTGCCAACCTAAATAATATTCATATAATTAGAATATACATAAATAATAGTTTCGGTTACTTACATTCTTAACAGTTACTAAATGCCTAGGCCACTGCATGTAAGATCCTACACCCTCCTGAATGGTCTGAAATGCATTGAATAGCACTGGAGGGAGCAATGGCCATACTCCTCTATGTAGCCATCCAAGCATATAGCAACATTCTCTGGAAGAATAGGTGTATTGTGCATCATGGTTCTTTCAAGGTTAACCTGACCATGTGCAACAATAACCATCCCTCCTTGAATAATCAAGGAGAGGTTACACCTGTGGATACCCTGTGATGAAGCATTTGTAAGTATAAGGACCTATAACAGAATACATACATATAACAAAAGCATTTGTAAGTATTAATTACCTCCAAACCGGCAAGATTATCAATCCCTCCAGATTGACAACTACTTTTAACGACGGGGTTCGGTTGTGGTGGAACATTTTTCTCCACTGGTGCACTTGCACTCGAAATTTGAATACCATATTCTGTCATATACTTCTTAAACTATACTTCGAAAAAATATTAAAATTCTAGAGTACCGATAAGCGAAGACATATTTGGTTGAGAAGTAGTGCACCTACAATTATGAAATACTTTTAAAAACAAATTAAATACTCCAAAATGAAACAATTTTAAAAATTGGAGAGTTTTTACCTTTTTGTACTTATCACTTTGATGGCCCAAATGCATCTTTAATGCGGGTATTGACGCCTAATCCAAGTGTATGACCAGAATATTCTTTTCTTTTCAATGCTCGGTTGAGGATATCATCAGTCCTATTTGGTTGGAATTCACCCTTAGCACGCTTCGATTGCCATTCATACTACACATTCAATTAAAAATAAAGTTATTACGCAACCATAACAATTACTACACTTAATGAGATAGTCGGAATTGCATAATTACTAATGCACTTACAATGCTCTGTTTCACTTGCTTTGTCTTCTCGTTTGAGATTACCATCTCCCCCTGCTTATTCACTTTGGTTCTTGCAAGATCCCAATTATTTGTACTGATATCTGCAGTACTAGTAATCCTAGTGCAAGATTCAGACACAGAGATAACGTTAGAATACTTCCCTTCAGCATGCCACTTCTGTTCATTCTATGCGTATAAAGTAGGCCCCATAAAATGAGGATGCTCGTCACGTGACTTCTTGAGTGCATTTTTCCTACTCATCTCTTGAATAACAAACAAGACATATATAAAAGATTTAGTAATATATTAAGTACAAATAACCATAAACACATATAAGCTTTAAATTAGAACCAAAACAACACATATTTAGTAATACCGTGAATTCAGCAATTTTTTCATCAATATTTCTCTACTGGAGGGAATCGACTGGATGCCTCATA
>CAOJCR014918937.1:0-11014 GCA_948330485.1 Euphorbia neoarborescens
ACACATATATAGCATAATAGGTCAACGATTGCTAATTCATTATCGACCCAAGAAAATCATGTGTTGACATCAGGGTAGAAGAAGAAGAGGTTCCCTTAAAATTCCCCCACTTATAATCAGAGTTAAAGCTTTTTATATCCCTTCTGTTGTTGTTTCGGGATGATATCATACCATTCGACCTTTCTTCCCATAGTGAGCAAGTCCACATAGTTTCAGAATGTGTGGTACTTCATTTCTCTATGGTATACCTCTAAGATGCCATCTATCAGCTTCACTATCAGTTTCACCTTATGCGGCTTCATAGTCATACCGTTTATTGTATCACGCCACCTCTAATAGTAGCTTTCAAATCCGTCATGTCACCTTTACTTGAAGGCCTCTAAATCCTCTAGCATAGTCTTCCACATTGTTGGCATAAAACACTAAAAACTTAGCGTACAATTTTTTCAAATCATGCCTAATGTGGTAAGGCAAAGCATTATAGCAGTTGACCATACCGTCCTCCAAAGTGATTGGAAAGAGATATGCATTCTAATTTACTCTTAGAACATCCATAGATAGAATGGTGACTATCTAATTGATATGTGTTATCGGTGACCCCTTGCCACTAAAGGGTAGGAATCTCAGTATTGAGAATCGTTTGGGGAACTTCTCTACCCCTCTTACCATAAACTCATCAAGATCTACATAGGGTGATTCCTCCATGTCCAATATCTTTATCATCATATTCACAAAGCTTTCTAACTGCTCATTCTGCCTCCTCGGCTGCTCATGTACCTCCTCATGTATACTTAAGGCTCCTCCCTCAGATGGGTAGTATTCATCATTACTTAACACTTTTGGAACAACAATCCTTCCACCTCTCTGAACCCTTCTGGGTCTATCTACCTCGATTGGGTCTTCATTTATAATAATTTGGACTAGTGCTTTTGGAATTTGGGACTATATTGCCAAAGCTTGGGAGATATTATGCCCTTCTATGCCCCCCCAAAATGAGAAAAATTGAGGAAATTGGCTATTTCCCAAGCTGACATAGCCCTTTTCAGCACTGACTCCGTATTTTATTATGGATGCTAGCTTATTAGTTGGTTTATGCTTATGTTTCTACCTTTCTCTAAATCCTGGTTTTATTCTGGATGCTAGACCATAAGCTGGCTTATGCTTATGTTGCTATCTTTTTCTTCTTTCAACTTGGTATTCTTCTCATTGACTTTGTTATCAACACAAATGTGAGTCAAATATGTGTTCCTCTAAAGAGGTTGAGTTAAAATGTCTTTATGTGTGGAGCGAGATGCAGAACATGGAAATATGATAAATATGTCAAACAAGATGGCATGAATTAATGTTATGAATGGCATGAAACATACATTGATTACACTAGCCAACTTATTAGCCTTTAATGGAGTGCATAAATTGGTGGATAGACCGACTACTAATATTAAGCCAACCAAATCTATATTCGAGTCCCAACATTTTCTTAGGAATGCTACATGTTCCAAAGGAGCTTAGCTATGTTTTGAAATCACTCACACTTGATAGTTTTCCCTATATTACGAGGAGCTTTATTAAAATGCCCATTCAATGGGACTTAAAACAGAGATACATAGCTTTAGGTTTAGAACACGAGCCATACAATTGGAGTTATAATCGACTAAATCTTAGGTTTATTATCAAATGCCTACCTTATTATAGACACTTACATCAACACCCACTAAAACAAAAATACCACTAAAAATCATACGATATGGTACTCGGGGCCTCCAAGTCTATTTAGCACATTAGTACTTAGCTTATATACCAATTTCTAGAGAAACACCTAACACAATGCTAGGATTAAAAGTTCCAAGTCGGGGTGGAACTAGGCTCTATAAATATAAAGATATGGCTGAGCTGAGACAATACTCCGGTAAAGTACCTAAAGGTTCTCTTACCAAAAACACTATCGACTTCAGTCATTAAAGTGGAATGAAAAATAGGTTCGATCCTAATAATACAATGTAAAATGGGTTCAGTTCTCAAAAATGAATTTTGAAATATAATCTAGGTTCAGTTCCAAAAGATTTAATTTGAAGTGGGTTCAGTTACAAAATTGAAATTCAAAATGTGTAGTCAATTCAGTTCCCAAAGATGTGATGTAAAAATGGGTTTAGTTCCCAAAAATATGATATGAAATGGGTTCAGCTCCCAAATTGCAATGCAAAAGTGGAAATGGGTTCAGTTCCCATAGTTGTTCAGTTCCCAAAATGGTATATGGAATAAGTTCAGTTCCTAAAAATTCAAGTTGAAATGTGAAGTGGTTTCATCTCCAAATGATATATGAAATGGGTTCAATTCCCAAAATGGTATATGGAATGGGTTCAGTTCCCAAATGAGATGTTTGGAAAATAAAATGGGTTCAAATCTCAAATGATATATTAAATGGGTTCAGTTCCCAAAATGGTATGTAAAATGGGTTCAGTTCCCAAAAATTTAATTTGAAATATGAAATGAGTTCATTTACCAAATGATAGTTTTGGATAAATGAGAGATTAATTAATCTCTAGACGTAGTGAGTGTAAATTAGATAGGATTCTTAATCCAAAAGTGGACATAGGTATGATGTCATGAGATGTAACATCCAAAATCAATGCATGGATACAATAAACGATTAATGTTATAACATTCAAATAGTGTATGCTACAACATGCAAGAACTATGTATATGGATACATTGAAAAGGGGTTAATGTAATGGAACACATATGAGTGACATGCAGAACACATGTAATTTATCGGATAGTAAAACCTGTGTTGCATGATAATGCCAACATACTCTAATAGATGTTAGATGGTTGCACCAAACTATGGGTAGCATGACATGTGATATATGATATAAAAATCCTATTTACATGGTTAGGATGATGAATGAACATTTTTTTCACACAATACAAATGATTCAATCCAATGTATATGAGACCTAAAACTAGGCATGTTTGCAATTGTGTTACATTTGGAAATAGAAATATGCTCAATCAAAGTCAAGTAGCATACGAATATGGAAATTTCTAACCTTATTATTCCATGTGGAATATAAAATCTCCAATCATCCTGAGGAAGGCTCGCTTTACCAGTAACAGGGAATGGAAAAGGTCGAAACTAGATTCATTTTATAAATTACATTTTGGGACTTAAGGGAAGCTGATGTTGCTACTATATTCATGGGTTTAGTCTTATGATGAGATAACATCAAGGCTCCTATAATAAGATATACCCTCTTTCTCTTCCCTATAGGTCGAAACGAGAAGAGTTGGTACTAGGTTGTGAGTGGCTTTCACATTCGACGTCCTTGTGATATGGCAAAACACAAGCGACATTTTCTCAAGATCGTCAGGGTTAGGATTGGAGGTTCCTAACCTTATTTACTTATTTAAGTGTTATTCAATAGAGTGGATAAGAAGATAAGGACATACATAAAAAAATTTTCGGTCTTAAAGAAGAGGAAACTAGTCCTCAAAAGTTTTCACTAATTCCAATTTAAAGAAAGGTTTTTCAGAACCAAACAAAATCTTAAAAAGTTTTGTAGCAAAAAAAATTTAAAGAAAACGTTTTCCCCAGCAGAGTGGCCAACTGGGAGCGTAGGCAACCTTGGGTACCTTATCTTTTCCTTGAATGGGCTTTGTGAGAATAAAAAAGGTGAAAAGGCCCAAGACGGGTTAAATAGGTCCATATTGAATTGGATGTGAGAACGCATGAATATGACTGGGGGGTTTTTTATTGCAAACTAGATTTTTAGAAAACACGTTTAAAAAACTTAAACATGACTCTTAAAACAATGACTGGAGTAGCCACCTGACGGTGCTTAAGTATAACACTTAAAAGAAACTCTTTTATTGGCAATGTACTCTGTCGATATCAAGTAATAAACTAGTAAAGTTCAGGTATCAATCCACGGGATTTATGCCATAAACACCGATATATTCGGTATCTTAGCTGTTTGAGTGGATAAAAATTGGAGATAAACTATGCTAAACTAACTAAACCTAATTAAAGTGATCCATACCCTATAACTTTCCCCGAGTGAGATGGGATGTAGCTTAGATTAATAATAAACCCTAATTAACAGATAAACGATAAGTCAGGCAAATCTATTAAACTCGCAAACCTGGATTTATAAGCTCCTACCCTATTTCTCTGTTTTTCACGGTAGGTCTAGTTACGGGGTTCAGAAACTAAGGGTCCATAACTTCATGGGTTTGTCAGTTCCCTACGATTTCCAAGTTGTTAGGCCTGGTGAGACCAACTTGTATGAAGGCAGCAGATTAAATTCGTTCGAAGTACGAGAATAAATAAACATACATAGACATACACCATTCAACAATCAATTAATGAATAAAAGAAATCGGAGATGAAGAGAATAATAATGAACCAATTAAAATTGCAATACAGTTCTGATTCACAACTAGTTAAACAATACAGAAAAAGATAAAGAACTGCCCTTACTGTATTGAAAACCAGACTTCGACTATTGAAAGCAAATTAATGGAGAAAATCTCCCAAAACTAGAGTTGAGTTGTAGAAAAACATTCGTCCAAGCTCAAGATCGAGTTCTAGAGAGGTGTAGGGAGAATTACAGAGTTTCTGGATGAAGAAACCCTAATACCTAATACAAAAAGTTCTATTTATATTATGTGCTAAATGGAAATAAAGTCCCAAATAAATCAAAGTCTGCGCATAAATCTGCACCCCTGCACGAACTCGTGTAGTCATTACACGAAGTTATGTAGGGTTTCTGTCCCCTTCAAGTCACTTTACGCCTATCTACACGAGTTGGCCCTCCTACACGAACTTGTGTAGTGCACTCCAAGTCGTGTTGTTCTTCATTGAATCTCCAATGTACACGAGTTGATCTTTGTTACATGACTTCGTATTGTCCCTTCAAAGTCATACTATTCGGTGTTGATCTTCAAGCCATTCTGCTCCATACTACACGAACTCGTGTTCTGGCTACACGAACACGTATGGATCTCCTGTCTAACTTTGTCCCAAAAACACGAGTTGGACAACACTACACGAGCTCGTGTTGTCCGATCAAAATCGTGTTGCGCTTCTGCTTGTCATGGCTCCACTTACACGAGTTGGCCTTCAGCATAAGAACTCGTGTTATTCATCCCAGGTCGTGTAATGCTCTCTGCCTTCTCAACACTTCTCGTTTTCATACCTCTTCGCATATATTTTGGGGTCCCCGACCTAAGTCCTATCCATAAACTCACCAAAAACACCCCGTGAAGGCAACAAAGAAGGAAAACAAAATAAAATAATACAATAGGCAAGCAGAAAAGCAAACAAAACACCAAAACCAACACAAAACATATTAAACACTGAAATACTGTAAAACACACAAAAAAATAATCACCAAGCACGAAAATGCGGCAGAAACCTCACCAAATATATCAAAAACAGAGTGAAAAGATGAGGTTGAACCCAACCTCATCAACTACCCCCCACTTAAGATCTTGCTTGTCCCCAAGAAAATAATCAAAAAACCTCTAGAAGATAACGTTCACTTTCATCTAAAAACTCAGTGTGAGTTTAACCACACCAATTCACCAGTCCCCAAACATGCATCAAGGTTATCAGATTCATATGAAATGCATGCAGATAACAACTCTTACAAGACACATTCTTTCAGGTCTAAATTGCTCAAACAAAAAGGAACGTTTAGGATCTATATAACCAGAATTTATCCTCCCAAGTGTTCGCTCAAAACTGCTCTCATGACCGGGTGTATTCAAAGAAATCACTCATATAATCATATATATGCACATCACATGTAGAACTAATGACAATCCTAGCACAGTCATTGGTAAAGAGAACAAAATCAGAGAACCTTTTCGGCTTGTAATGTTAGTAGCTATGGGATGGGTGTGTCAAAGGTCAATTTGGTGTCACAACCCCTCTACTCAAGTTCAAAATAGAATTTGGTTAATCATGGGTATACAAAGAGACATGAAAAGATCACAAATTTCTAACATTCATCACTAATCAGCAATTAAGTGCAAAGACAAGGGCATGTGAAAGAAAAGAGAGAGAGGACCCCACACTTATATACAAAACATATCCAAAATTCAGAGGAAAGAAATGGAGAAGTCTGAATCACAACAAAGAACACATAAAGATGAAGATTCCTTAACCATTCAGGAAAATAAAATAGTTCTGGTGTTTATAAACCCTGAAAGCATATGATTTTGGATAGTTGGAAACCCACCCCAAACAATGAAAGAATAGCTTCTAATTTATTTGAACAAATAAAGATGATACAAAAGAGAGAAAAAATTTATTTTTAATTATTGTTTTTTACCTTTTTTTAAGAACACAGGAAAGGGTGATCAAATTAATTATAAAAATGAAACACAGACCCAGAAATACAGAATTGAGTTCATTAACCAAATGCTAACTCGAAATTGAGGGGAGGATGGGTCAAATGGAAAGTTAATAGTGAAGGGATTTGGGCTTATAGCTTTAAGGCATGCGCCTTGTTTTGGGACTCGTGAAAGAATAGGCTAAAGCTCAAATAAAGGGTTCTAGGAGCTACTTAATATCGGGTTCAAAGAGGTTAAACATACAAAAAGGGTGAAGTGTGTGTATGTGTGGTTGTACCTAAGGGTCTCCACATATTAAGTCCTTACTATTGCCAAGTGCAAGACCAATGCTAGGTTCCATGCTCTAGTACATGTATGTATGTTTATCTCATAGAAACAATAAAGGCCGATGTGAGATAGTCATTTTAGGCTCAAAAATTGTATCACTTAAGAAAATTTATATGCACAGGCTAGCAGTTATGTTATCCATCCGGTGTTCCTAATCACTATCACAATTTACAACATAAAAAAGGCACCGAATGTCGAACCACTACATGGAAAATCATACTTCCGATCAAACAAATGATACAAAGCTCAAGGACCAACTTATTGGCAATAAATAGATTAATCATGCACATTGAAGTCTAGCGATTCTAAACTATTTATCATGAAATCCAGCACTGAGATCTAACTCCGGGGATAGTTCACAATGATCCTAATTTATTTGGTAAAATACTGTAGCAGTTACATACCAATATAGAAACACACAATAACTAACCAAACAAAAATAAAAACTTCCTATAAAATAGCTTACAGTACCAGAACATGCAGCACAGCAACAATATACATTAACAGGCAGACATAAAATAAAAAGGAAGGAAGATATCTTCCCCCACCCCCAACTTAAAATTGCACTTACTTCCAAAAGTGCAATTGGAAATAAGGCAATAAAAATGGAAGGTAAGGAAGAAAATACCCTCAGTAGCCATAGCAGCGGGCATAGTCCTCCAGCCGATCAAGCTGGCCATCAGTCCGCTGCTGCCAGTTACGCTGATCGCGGTCTAATTCATCTACCCTTATTTCCATTCTATGTCGCCATTCTCGCTGTTCTTATCGCTGCTGATTAATCTGAATCTCCATAGCCCTCTGCTGGGCCATTTGCTCCTGCCTCCAATCAAGCTGAGGGATGTGCATCTGATACATCCGCTCCATCATAGCATCCATGTACGCCATAAACATGGGCGGTATGTGCTCCTGAGCCTGAGGCTCTACTCCTACTGGCTCATCCTCGTGACCCTCATGAAAGTCCTGCTCGTCATCTCCTGATTGCTCCACTTCTTCTCCTCTTCGTCTGACGAAGTGCTCACTCTAGGGCATTTGCCCCTACTCGTGGAAGAATACATCATGACATCATCCTAAAATCTGGGGGAAAACTGCAGTGTAGTGGGAGACATATCCTTTCCCTCAATAGGGGTTAGAGAAGAAAGACAGTTAAGACCATGAAAATAAATAGTAATATGAGCAATGATATGCCCTGGTCTAAATTGTGGAATTTGGTCTTCCCACCCACAGCATACAGTACCTCAAAGATAAACGCTCCCACATCTAATTGTATCCCCCTGTGAGCTAGACAAAGCAAGTATAGTTCTTGTTCATTTATTTTACTTGACTCAATCTTTCCAGTAAAATTAAAGCACATAAACTTATATAAAAAATAAGAGAAGACCGGTCTTGAGGTCTGTGGCTTTGTAATTAACTTTGACTAAAGGGCCTTGGCCATGAATGGCCCAGAGCGTCTTAGGAGAGTCCTCTTCAGGCCAGTCAAAAACACCACCCTCAATACCAATGATCATGCCCAGTAAAGAGGCATTTAGCTCCCGCTCTATCCCAAATAACCCAAATTTTATTGAAGCCTCACCCAATGTCTTATCGAAATTTGAGAACAAGGAAGTATAGAACTCCACATTGAGTTCATGATAAGAGGGATTAGGCACAGAAAAAAGTTCTTACCATCCCAGGGTTCTCAAACTCATATAAATGCATCAATCATACCATAATTGGAAAAAGCTAGCTTAGGCAAGTGACGGTAAAGAAGTTAAAGCAGAACAAAGTTTACATCTTTTACCTTCATCAGTGTTGAGCAAGGCAAAGGGACAATTCAACTTACGAGAAAGCTTTGTGAGTGGTGCTCCCTGTGGAGGTTAGCCCTCTGACTGAGGCAATACGAGGACATCCTGTGATGGCCCTTGACCGGATGGTTGACCGGGAGTCGATAGGAATTGGGCCGCATTCTTGGTTCTTGGCATCTGTATACAAAACAAAACATATATTAAAACAAATACAGAAGGAACAAGACACACAAACATTAACGAGAGACAATTAAAATTACTATGTAAAGTAACTCAAACTAGCCTAGTATACCTCAATGATTGGTGAACATATGAAAAAGAATATTGTTACTAGTCAAGATTATCACAAAGCATTATTGGTTAAATCGCAAGCAATGTAAACCATGAACATCAAACAAGGTAAAGAACTAACAAGAAAAACTAAAACGAAACAAACCTAGAGATAAGCTAGCAAGATCAACATATTATAAGATAAAAATCATAGCAAAGCAACACACTAACATGTAAAACCCTAGAATCTAAATACCAATAAAATAAAAACATCAAAACGAAACTAACATCACTCACAAAATATTAATAAATAAAGAAGAATGAGAGGAGGAGAAGAATTGAAAGAAGAAAACCCTAGAATAGAATTAAAAGAAGAAAGTAATCAAAAAGGAAAACAGAAATGCACAGTAGCAACCAAGCACACAACGAAAAAGAAAGAGGAAGAAGAAAGAAGAGAACTTTACAGAGAATTAAACCCTAGAAATAAGAAGAATAGAAGAAGAGCATACCTTTTTACGTTTCTTGGAGAAGAGCTAGGGCTAGTGGGTTTCAAAATTTTAGAGAGAAAGAGAGTTGAAATCGAGTTGTGACAAAATAGGCATTTAAATGGGATTAAATCCCACAAATCAAGGGAATTTTTATTGTACGCAAGTTCGTGTAATTTGTCTTTTTAGTTACATGGGTTTAACATGACAATGTGTGAGTGATACATGAGTTCATTTAATTTCTGGAAATCTACACGAGTTGGGCACATTCACACGAGGTCGTGTATCTCAGTATAACTCATGTATATGTTCACCTGAGTCCCAGGGAATCAACATGACAAAGTGTAAGTGATACACAAGCTCGTGTAATATATCTATGTAATTTTGGACCAACAACATGAGTTATCCCTAACAATACGATCTCGTGTTACTCTTTCAGAGTCATGTAACGCTAAACTCTATCTCAACTTCTATTTTCGACCTCTAAAATGACACACGCTACTACAAGGCATGTAACTAACCTAGAGTAATCATAAAACGACTTAAAATAGTTCAGAAGGCAAAAAAAGATACAAGAAAACATGCTTGGTTATAGTCGACAAGCTTGACTGCATCCGCCTGACGATCATGGATCTGATAAAAGCAACACTTGCTTCTCTGCATCTACCTTTCCACCCAAGTATAACTTTAAACGATGGCCATTCACCTTTTGGACTGCATCTTCCATTTAAATTTCTACCATCCCAGATGGATACGCAGCTACAACTTCAAACAGCCCACTCAAGCGACTTCTCAGCTTATCGGGAAACAATCTCAACCTGGAATTATATAGTAAAACAAGATCGTACTTGTTGAAGTTTTTCTCTACCACATACTTGTCATGCCATCACTTTGTCTTTTCCTTGTAGAGCTTGGCATTTTCATACGCACTGATACTATGTGCAAAAGCACATGTATTATGCATGAATACTTAGTGAATATTAGGCATATATCTTATATTTGATGGTTTCTTGGCCTAGTTATTGTGATTTTTGCAGGGAGTTGATCCTAAAAGCATATAAGGGACTTAAAGAAGCATGTGGCAAAGTTTGAGCCGATTTGGACTTGAATTGAAAAAGTTGAACCCCCCAACAAATAGAAGGTCATCGCGACCGCGACCATTACAGGTCGCGATCGCAACATTATAGAAAGAGGGGGAGATCAAGGCAAAAGATAACATCGCGACCGCGACGATCCTGAGTCGCGATCGCGACAGCAGCAAATTTTTGAGTTTGAGTTCCAGTAGGTCATCGCAACCGCGATGAATGGCTTGTCACGATCGCGACATATGCTGAAGGTGGTTATTGGCAGTTGAAAAAGGGAGTCACAATCGCGACTAACCCTATCATGATCGTGACACTGCCAGGCAGGGCAGTTACAATCAGTTACACTTTTAAAAATTCAAATATTTATACGTTGTAACCTGTCCTAAACCCTCCTAAACCAATAGAAATCCACCTTATCCTCCCAACAACCAATAGAAAGTCTCCCTATTTCCATATTTAAAGCTTCAAACACGCAAAATTCAAGAGATATACACAATTATCACAAGATTCTGCACAATTCCTGAAAGAACACGAAGAACAGCCCTTCATTTCTGCATTTTCTGGGTTCATTTCTCAAGTAAGGACAAGAAGCCTCTCCACCACAAGAGTCTCGGTTCTTATTAGGGGGATTTAACTCCTTCATGGAGTTGAATCCACCCTTTTTCTCTTTCTTTTCCTTAATTATATTCAGTTTTGTGTAATTTGGTTA
>CAOJCR014927040.1:0-10467 GCA_948330485.1 Euphorbia neoarborescens
CCTCGCTTGCCTGCCTTTACCGACTGTTGAGGAAGCCTGCACCAATCTCCTACCAAATGTGCTGTGCGAGTATCTATATAACTTGTCCGAGTTCTTCTCCAAATTTTATTCAAATTGCCAGGTATAACCCAACTTTTCCCAAAATTATAAGCTAATGCTAAAAAATCGCTGAATTAAATATCAATTCGTCAACGAAGGGCTGATTTAGTCCATACTGGCCTTAAATCAGTACATACGTGCGAAACTCATAAAATTTCAATTAGACATAGCTGGTTCACTTGGGAAAAAATTTTGATTACTGATAGTGATTAATGGCCTTTCTGTTGACTAATTTCACTATATCTATGGAAACATCAATCGGAAATATGGACATTTCAGCCCTTGAAATGGAAATATGAAGCCAATTTGATCATAGGCGCAGGATAGATTTGTTTTACCATATGATATAAGTGTCAAGTCCTGAGTTAAATTGAGCATTTGGTGTCCATAGTTGCTATTGGACGCAAGGCGCTCGCTCGCTTGGAGGCGAAGCGCAAGGCTATGCGCTTGTCCGAGTGACACAAGGCACACATTAAAAAAAAAAAACTATCTATACGTAGAATGAATTCTAAAATGCAACAATTAATCAAATATTAAATCACAAACATTTTACTTATCCAAAGTAGAATAATTATAATCACAACCATTCTAGTTATCCAAATCTTGATCGAACTAAGTATGCAAACACTACTTACTAAGTTTACTACACTCAAGAAATAAAATATAAAGTATTCATAGATTAGGAAATATGGCTAATTAATTACTAACTCTAGAATCATTCGCCACAAGTCTCGAATCATTATCATTGCACGATACATATCCAACATCACCATCGTTATCATGTTCATCATCTTCGTACTCATCCTCTACTTTTTGACCACCCTCCTCTTCCTTTTGTGCGCCCTTAGAACTAGATGATACTTTACCCTTCCCTTTTCCTCCTTGGCATTTGAAGAAGAGATATTGGTGACATTTGAAATCAAAACCCTAAAAATCAGCCCTGACAATGAGGCCCATCTCTTTTCCACTTGCTCAGGAGAACCTTAGCTCACTAGGTGTCACGGGGCCCACACGGCCACGTGGCAATCAGTTGGATATTGTCCGCTTTGGGTTACTCCTCACGGTTTTCCAAAACGCGTCCAACTTGATAAGGGACTTCTCCCCCTTATCTAGCTCAAGAACTTCCCCTATCTTTCCGATGTGGGATTGAGGGCATTCCTCTGAACCCCTCACATCCACCCCCACCACGAGGGTTCAGTGTCCCACTGGACAATTGACACACCGTAGACAGGGTCGGCTCTGATACTAAATGTCACGGGGCCCACACGGCCACGTGGCAATCAATTGGATAGTCCGCTTTGGGTTACCCTTTACGGTTTTTCAAAACGCGTCCAACTAGATAAGAGACTTATCCCCCTTATCTAGCCCAAGAACTTCCCCTATTTTTCCGATGTGGGATCGAGGGCATTCCTCTGAACCCCTCACACTAGGCACCCGCTTGAATTACACTGCCTCACTTGACCCTTGGCCAGGCGTTGAGCTTGGAGTCTCACGCGTGTAACATCTATGCCTAATCTACACGCGTTTTCACTTCAAAGGCCGAATTGGTATGACTTCAAAAAGAATGTATAGATGTAGATGTTTGATTTTTAAAAAAATGGGCAGGTTGTTGGGTCAGCAGAGGAAACAAGCAGGCTCTTGTTATGTGAAGCTACAGCTTTGGTAATGAGGAAATGTTTTTTCCTTCTCGGAATCACACCTGTTTACAAGATATGATATACCAATATTTTAACATTGTAACCAAACTATATTTGTGCGCAAATTCTGTTGCAATTTTTCATTCCAAAAAGAAAATGAAATAGGAAACTCGAATCGTTTTTTTTTTTATTTTATCTCTAAGGTCACTCTGGTGGTGTGTCTTGCTGGTTTAGTTATCACATGGACCCTTTTCTCGGTACTGGAGAACAATATTTGTGATTCAACAAACAAAGAAAAAAGTCATCAGAGCTACTGCATTTTTCAGGTAAATGGCATCTTTCCCATCCAGGGGGCCTGCACTGTATATATTATATGTTCAATTAATAATAGGATAATCACCAAAAAAGCTCTTGAACTATATGATTCAGTGTAAAAAAACCTTTTATCTAATAAATGCATTAAAAAAGCTCTTTAATTATGAAAAATGCACAAAAAAATCCCCTTAAGTATGAAATTGTTGGTTTTTTAATGGTTTCCGTTAATTTTCTTCATTTTGGTGCATTCTTCATATTTAAGGAACTGTTTTGGTGCATGTATTAGGTAAAGTGTTTTTTTTTTCATTGAATCATATAGTTCAGGGGTTTTTTTGTGATTATCCCATTAATAAAATTAATTTAAGAGAATTCTTTTCAAAAAGTTCCAATTTTTTTTTCGAGTAAAGAAATATAGCGTCTTGTTTACCTGAATTTGATTCATAACGAAGTTGATTTAAATTATGTGCAAATTTTATCGCACAATTCAGCAAAGCTAATTAACAAAAAAATTTGAATGGCCGATTTTATGGGGTTGCCGAAGACAATCTTCAGTTCAAATGGCGTGCAAATTGTGCACTACCTTGGTACCCAATTAGATTATACAATAACACCAACATAAAATACTTTTTAACAATTTATTGAAAACTAAATAAATATAAAATACATTTGGAATAGCTTTCCATAGTTTTAAAAGTTATTTTCGAAATTTTTTTAAAAAACTGTAGAAGACTGTTCCAAAAATATTTTAAGTAAAATTAATTCTAAATTAATATTATATTATTTGATTTAATTTTTAATAATACTCTTTAAAAACTTAAAACAAAAACCGGATCGAAAATATTTTTTTTAAACACTTGAATAGATTCTTCTTTTATAGGAAACTTTCCCACCCCCCATTTACTATCAATCACTCTCTCGAGACGCAACAAGTAAAACATGGAAATGAAATAGGGGCCACATCAGCTAAAAAAGTAACAGAATCTGGATATTTAAAGAATGTAGCAAAATTCCCAAAGTCAAAAAGAAATTTTGCAGACAAATTCATATAACAAATCTTAATACGAAGTATGTACAGGACACTCTTTTGACTTTGACACGACAGACCTCACTACTAGGAGAGGGAGGAGGAAAAAGATCATTAGATGATGATGATAGACAGACCAGAAGACACACCAAGAATGTTCACAGCCCTAACTATCAATTGATTGACAACTCTTATTTTATACCCAAAAAGAGGGCTTTGAATACAACTCTCTGGATCAGATCTACACTGACACAACACTTTCAGCTCGGTCCATATGGCCGCTGCCGCCGCCCAACCATATGCAGTAGTGAATATGGCTAAGTTACTGACCGGGATTTCCTAAGAGTCGTTCCACTGCAGCGTGGACATTCCCTGCAGTTGCCATCAGCGCCCGTATATTCTCTTGTGTGTCGAAGAAACCCATTTCTTGAAGCTGTGTCAGCTGCGTTGCATAAAGTTCTTCTGGGGGAACTGAGAATACAAAAATGAATTGACATGCAACACATACTAAAGGCAATTAGGGTTTTCAACAGGGCGGCGGGAACCATCTCGTCGGGAGGCCGCCTCAACGGAACAGGAATTTCCCCGTTAAAAAACCTCTGCAGGGCAGGGACGGGAATATTTTTTCCCATTTACTAAGGATCAGTTTGGAATTGTCATCGCACTGCTTTCGGTCTATTTTTTCAAAAAATTTCGTTGGAAAAATAAATTCAAACGGTGTAATACCAATCCCAAACTAACCATAATAAAAAATTTTCTGTGACAGCTTTTCACAGTCTTAAAACTACAACTTTTTGAAAAAACATGTAATATACCAGCTTTTTCCAAAAGTAGCCTTCGAGGCTGCAGAAAGCAGCCTCCAAACAGGCCCTAAATGGGGGTGGGAATGAGATTACGCGAGTATATAACAATATGTTTAATTATAATTAAATGTAAATTTAAAAGTATTAGTCCTCTTATTGTATTTAATTAAATTGATGCAAATAAAAGTAAAAATTTTCAAAATAAAAACACTCTCATTATTGTAGATATTAAGATATTAAATTTATTCAATTAAGATATTAAATTTATTCAAAGATTATAATGTGTAATAATTATATACTCTTTAATAACTAAAGGGCAAAATATCATAAAAAAAAATATTTTTAATGTCTTAACGGAGATATCGGGGATCACCATGAGAACCCATTCTCCGTTATGGGCGAGAAAGGGATTAATATCCATTCTCATTTATTTAACGGGACGGACACGGGCGCCCGATTGACAACTCTAAAAGCAATAAAAAAAATTATGAGGGCAATCAAGAGTCAGGGTTGCTACCATTAGGCCGTGTTGGAACCGCAAGGCTTCCAGCTCCAAGACCACCAAACATGTTCATTAACATTTCCAAACCCATACTGTTAGGAGTCCCTGCAATTATGAAACAATAAAAACAGACTGCCAGGGAATATACTCTGAGAAAGAAGCATTGAAATAGATGATGCTAGCTGCCCCCTTTTCAAATACCATGGCCATAAGTAATGAACTAAGGGTGCGTTTGGGGCGGCTTTCCGCAGCCCAAAAGCTGTTTTTAGAAAAAGTTGGTATATAGATGCTTTTATAAAAAGCTGTAACTTTAAAGCTGTGGAAAACAATCAATACTGTTTGAACTTATTTTTCCAACGATACTTTTTGGAAAAGTAGACCGAAAGTAATGCGACAACAATCCCAAACTGACCATAAATCTATTGTCTAAGTACAAAGTTCCAGTGCACAAAGTCCAATAGTCTTGCATTTATTTGATGCTATTTCCTAAACGGGGAAAGCTACACCATACTGCGGCTTGCCCGCTTTGTATGACATAGAATGCAAGGACAATTTTCATGCCTTAAAAGCTATTCAACATAAAAGCTATTCAACTTTATTCCTTAAGAGAAAAAAAAAACAGCAATTAAGAGAACTCTACGTAACTAAACAGACAAGTAATCAGTAAGATTAATATTCAAAAAACATAAAAAACCTTAAAACTTATGAATTCTCCACTTCAAGATTGATCATATCATGCACCAGAAATAAAGAAAAAAAAAAAGTGAATCGCCGTCAATTTCAAGAAAGCAAAAAAAAATGCATTTACCTGCTGCTGCACCTGTTCGGCCCAGTTCCCTGCAATAAAGCAACAATTTAGTAAATCAGAAGGGCCAAACATGTGCAATGGAAATAGCTTTCAAAACATAATTTTTTTTAAAAAAAATTGCCTACTTACTGGGTAGACTGCTGCCGCCCAAGTTGAGACAGAAGAGTTTGCTGGAATGTCAGAAGTTGCTGCATCAGATAAAACACAACAGCTAATGTTACCGCAGACGAAGTGGAAATTCTTTTTCTATTATTAAAATCCACATTGAAGATATGGTTCAAACATCCATACGGCATGACATGATTAGCTTAACTAAGAACAATTCTATATCCAACTGCAGCTAGCAACCCATAATTGCTACATAGAAGTTTGCAGAAAGAGAGAAACATATACATGCTAGAACTCAAGAAGATTAAGAAAGAGCATAAAGGAAAAATAAATAGAAAAAAAAATGCTTACCTGCATTGTCTCAGGAGAAGTCAACTGACGAAGAAATTCTGGGTTTTGCATCATGTCTCTAAATTGAGAGTTAGAATCAAGCATACTCCGAAACTGAGGATTAGAACCAAGAATCTAAGGGGAGAAGAAATTGATGTTAGCTTGCAAGTAAATTACAAAACAATATAGAAATTTACCAATCAACAAAAAAAGCCGAATATACCTGATTCATGTACTGAGGGTTTGAGAGGAGGCTTTGCATCATTTGTGATATAACTGGATTAGTTAACATCTGACTCATTAAATTAGAATCTGGCGTACCGCCAAGCATGCTATCAAAATCTGGAAGACCAAGGCCACCTAGTCCAGCAGGTGCCTGAGGCCTAGCATCCCCAGCAGTATTCGACCTTGTGGTGTTAGTTTGGACACCACCAGCTGTCATATTTGAATTCAATCAGCATTCAGGAAAGAATCAGTCTTCCAAATTTACATAGTGAATGAATGATTAACAATGTAGGGTACAGTCATGAACATATAATATTAAAAAAAAAAAAAGTTAAAATCACTTCAATCTGAATTTCTGGAAGGAATTAGTAGATTCAAATTCATTGAGGAGGCATAATTAGATATTATACCCTCTAATCCACACCTCGAGATTAGAAAAGGTTGCTAAACAGGTGCATTTGAATTAAATAGTTCACATTCATAAACAAATCCTCCACATCCCTTCCTTCATGTTTCTCAAACATATTCCCGAGCATTATACAGAAATGATATCCGAGTACGCCATCAAGCAAACAATAACATATTCATAAACAATTATTTGTAAAACATGGTTCGGAGAATCTATATATACTAGTAGAGTATTAAAGAAAAAGAGCACATATTCATAAACAATATTTGCTTTGAACTTTCAGTAATTCTGAAATTAACCTGGTAAACACCAAATCTTTTTTAGCAGTAGTACCACCACTTCATTTGAGTAATGACAAGGAGTGTATAAAGGTAGAAGAAATATAATAGGGAAACAAAAAACACAAAAATGTTAGGGCGTTTTGATAGAGAAACTTCAAAATTGTTTCACATCAACACCATATTAAAAGCGAGAGAGACAACTTACTCCCAGGAGCAGTCCAGGGGTTGGGCAGTGGGTTGGTATTTGGAGCTGGAGAACCAGCTGTCTCAGCATTAGTAGTTGAAGGGTTAGTTGTTCCATCACTTGCTTGAGTTCCTGTTTGGTTCCCTAGAAGTGCTGCAAAAGGGTTTGTACCATCACCTCCAGCATTTGCACCCATTGTAGTTGCATTCAGAAAGGGCTCCTGAACAGTTTCATACATGCGCCTGAGCATATTGAATCCCTCCGGAGAAGATTCAATGTTGCTCATTGCCCTATCGGTGTTGCGCATCATCTCACGCATAAGCTCAGGGTTTCTTGCTGCTTCAAGTGTTTGACGAAGGGTGCTAGGATCATTCAGAATATGAGCCAGCTCAGGATTTCGATCAATGATTTCACGCATTTGGGGATTGTTCATAATCAAGTTTCTCATGATCTCAGGATTATTCATCAGGTTCTGAACAACAGGCATATTCATAATTTCTCTCATGATGTTGGGGTTGCGAGTCAATTGCTGCTGCATCTGTTCAAACTCTGGCAGTCCAGCTCCAAATAAACTAGCACCTGCACCCCCACTCCCACCCAAGCCATTCAAACCAAGTCCTGGGAAAAGTGAAGCCCCAAGACCAGATCCTCCAAACGCGCCACCTTCATTGGCACCAGCAGCCCGTGTATTAGTACTAGTAGTGTTTGGACTTCCTGTATTGCTAGCAAGAGCTGTATTGGCTGCAGCAGCTGGTGCAAAACCACGGACCAAGTGGACAGTGTGATCTGCCTCCAAACCTAAGCAAAAAACGTTGAATGGGATGAGTCATAACATTATCTCTTAAAAATTGACCATTATATCCTTCACCACAGAATTTATAATGCTACACCAAGATGGAAAGAACATTAACAGAGCTCCCACCACGCAATCTCACCTCAAAACCCATAACCTTCAATAACGTCAAAACAAAAGGAAAGAGCAAAAAAATAGCACACCACCAACATTTCGTGAGTTAAATAGCAACTTTTTCCAAAAAATAAAAAACAAATTAATCATGCAGGATATGTGGAAATGGCAATAAACAACGAGCTTGCAAGGAAAAACTAAAGACCAGAAATTTGTTTTGGAGAAACTTTTGGAAGCCTTCAATAATTTTCTTCCTTCATTTACACAGCAAGATAGAACCAAATTTAAGAAAAAAATAATGCCAAAATCCAAAAAGCTAAATGATCCAAGAAAACAGTGAGATATGTTATGTCTTATGCTAATAACACAACTATGAGGTACACGAACAAAAAGAAAGAGTGCAACCAATGTCAAATGTACATAAAGGTCCAATTAAATTTTATATCATTTGTTTCACACTCTATTCAAAAAATGCAGCAGACTACCTCTCTCCTAACAACTGGGGCACTAGAAGACTCTGCGCTGACCAGGAGACAAATTTGAGTAGCACATTGAACTTTTCTAGGGAAGTATGGCTAATTAAAGTTATCATCTACTACACTAGTATAGATATTTGTCTCAACCAAATGGAATGGAAACAATAAATCCTCACTATTTTTCTTCACTCACTGGTTGCAGAACTCAATATACCAATCAAAACTTCAGCTCCTCCTAAATATTAAGGATGCGCATAGCCAACTCACAAAAATATTCCAGTGAAAACAGGACCTTTTAAAAGGAGATTGGAGAATATCTAGAGATAAGTTTCTAGACATCATTCTTCTGATCAAACCAATGGCTGAATTTGTTCATCTAAGTAATAACCATCACCAGTTACAACATAGATGTGGTTGAATTTGCTAAGCATCGGCACTTAAGAGCAAAAGTTATTCTATAATAGTGCTACCCAATGAACAGCTAAGGCACATTACACGTGGAGCCATTGGCCTAAAAGTTATCAATTACTGTCAAAACATAATAGTGAATCTACAAAAGAATAATAAGAGTCAACGCAATAAATTCAAAACTCCAAGAACACAATAAAACAATTTTCCACTGAAAAGGATATCGAAATATATGCTTAAACAATTGCAATCAGCAATTAATAATGATACGGAACATAAAGTGCATCCGCAGCAATATCCGTATGTCCGGTATTGCTTTGAATAAAAACAAAATCCAAAAGTTTATGGTTATATTTACCTACATTCCAGTAAAATTCCAAAGCATATGCAAAACATTTCAATAATAATCAACATAGCTTTTAAGGTTTTTCCCATTATGTTTTGAATTTACACCAGTCTATAATAAGGTTTTACAATCTATCCTTTTCTGCAATCTGCTCATAGCCCGTTGTTTGGATGAACAAGTTGAAAACATGAAGAATTTGAGCATTATCATTCTTTGCAACAGTAGCTGTACTACGAACATCCAAAACCAAATCCGTATCCTCAAGATATCATAATGATAAAAAAAAATCCACAGGAACCATAAAACTAATTACCAAACAACAATCAAAACCAAATTATCACGCTAAACAAATAATGGATTCGATCGTCGAAAATAAAATATTCTTAATCTACAACAAGCACAAAGGTTTCAATTCACAAAAACCTTCAAAATCGAAGAATAAACATGCCGATTATAGACAAAATTACCATAACTCTTTAGGGTTTGATCATCCTTCAAGATCCGACCCTTGTAAATCAGGCGCTGTTGATCAGCGGGCACATCGCACTTCTCAGCAAGCAGAGCTTTGAAAGTTTGGACAGAAGAAGATAAAGCAATAGAAACCGTGAATTTCGCACCATTAGAACATCTAATATTGACGGTGACTTCAGCTCCACCGCCGGCCGATTCAGTTACCTCATCCGCAGCTCCATTGCCTCCTCCCATTTCTCGACGATCACAAGCGAAACCCTAACCCTAGGTTAGATGATTGCGAAGAAATCAAATCCGATCCGAGAGAGAGAGAGAGAAGGGGGTCGTTGGACTCGCGATGGTGAGAAAAATAGAGAGAAAAATAAATGTTAATAAAAAAAGAGGTGAAAATAACGAGCAACGAATAAAATAAAATAAATGAAAATAAAAATAAAAACTTTATTACAGGTGGAATCGGAGGTGGCTTTGTTAAGGTATAAATTATGTTCTCTGTGTGTGTTTTGTAGTTTTTAGAACCTCACGCGTTTCCGCTGCGAGTGTCATTCACTTTCTCCGATACAGGGTTACAATCTCACCTTTTGACCTCGCGCCACATTGGGTTGGGATTTAGCAAGGTTTTCAGACCCGGATCGGTCATTGAACCGGTAAGATTAGAGGGTCGATAAATTGGGATTTAACCAGGGATCAATTCGGGGTCGAACCGATTTTAAAAAATCTGTAAAAATATATATATATGTATATATATATATTAAGTGTTTAACTTTAATCTATTAAAAACGTAAATATAACATTTCAACAATAATATAATTAAATTACGAAAACCGGTGACATTTTGAAAAAAAAAACTAATTTTAAAAAAAAAATATATGAAAACCGGTTCTAACCGGTCCGGTTTTCACCGGTTTTGACCGGTTCGAACCGGTTTTCACCGGTTCTTGACCGGTTCGTTAGATGTTACAAAACCGCACCCAAATCGGACCGAACCAGTGGCCGGTTCCGGTCGAACCCGGTCCGACCGGCCAGTCCGGTCCAGTTTTCAAAACTATGGTTAAAATGGTTAGATAACCGTATTTTCGAATTGAACCAAATTTTGTTATTTAATTTAATTAATTTAAAATATAATTCAATTAGATT
>CAOJCR014928531.1:0-12620 GCA_948330485.1 Euphorbia neoarborescens
ATGAATTAGATTGAGTTAATCATACCAATCTAATGTTAATTGTCAAAATAATCAAAAGGCATGATATTAAGCCATGCATAAGAGTTAATATTGTTTGATGTATGTTTCAAGGATTCAGATTCTAGAATATGTTTAAAGCATGCAAAACTTGTATGATTGAATATGAATTGATCAAGATTGAAGATGAGATGACCTAAATGCATGATTGGGTTGGATTACGTCTTGGATAATGTTTGATTAAAACCCTTTTATGATTTGCATGAACAGTATAAATAGTTAGATAATTCTACTGCAACTTTACATATCCTTGTGGGATTCGATACTCGGATTATAAAAATAAATCCGTTTTATACTGCTTGAATGATCCGTATACTTGTGGAACACACGGTTTATTATTGAATTTGGATAATTAAATATAAAAATTCTGTATGCCAATTCGAACCAAATAAACGTATGCAGAACCCGTGTCACTCCCCATGTTGGCAAATTATCTTGCCATATCGTACTCCTGCTAGCCAGTTCCCTAATCATCTCTTATCCTTCCTCCGACAATTTCTTGAATATATTGCCACATGCAGAAGAATCAACCATAGCACAATTAGATGGGGTTAAACCATGATAAAACGTGCTCATTTCAGAATATTTATTCAAGTCATGGTGTGGGCAACTTCTCAAAAGCCGTTTGAAGTATTGCCAAGATTCGTTCGAACTCTCAGTCCTGAACTATCTGAACCCTAGGATCTCATTCTTTAGTTGCACAGTTTTTGTTGGTGGAAAATACTATACCAAGAATTGCTCTACCGGCTGATCACATGAAGTCACAAAACCAGGCTCCAATGATCTGTACCACTCCATCACACTTCTATTTAGGGAGAATGGAAAGAGCTTCAGTCGAATCACATCCTTTGGTACTCCTGCATATCTGGTTGTATCCGCAACCATAAGGAATCTGTCCAAGTGCTCATTCGGGTTCTCACTGATCCCCCTCCCCCTCCCCCCGGTGAACTTTCCATTTGCATTTATTAAATGGACCATATTAGTCTTGATCTCAAAGGTGTTTGCCTGAATAGGGGGTAAGACCACACCACTGTGCTCCAACGGCCTATGAGGTTCCATATACTCTTCTATAGTTCTGTAACCTCCAGCTTGACCTTCCCTTTGAACCCATTGAGCACGCTCTCTACGGAGCTGCTCCAATTTAGCCCTGTCTCTAGCTATATGTTCAGCCTCGATTGCTGCTCGTCATTCTTCGTCCATATTCTCAAGTCTTTCTTTTCTCAACCTGTGGAAAGAATGCTCAATCTCAGGATCAAATGGATAAAATTCAGGTTTAGTGGAACGTGTAAACATGTACTAGCAAAAGCACTTAAATCAAATAACACACACAAGGATTTTCGAAAAACAAATATCAAAAAATTAAATCAAATATTCATAAAACAAAACAAAAGAAATATTCACAAATACAGTGCCTAAGTCAGTCGTGTCGCCCTAGGTTTGAATGGCGTAAAGAATTAAAATTCCCCAGCAACGGTACAAAAAACTTGATGTAGCATCAGCAGTGATATAGATTTAAGATATTAATTAATTATGTTGATCGCTCAATTCTAGGGAAGTGTATCCTGTCATTATCAAGTAATAAATCTGGTACTATAAGTCCAGGTATCGATCTCACAGGGAAAATACCTCTACGCAGTCTAATACTAGGGTTTTAGCGTGTTATAGGTGGTGAAAATTAAACTGAAATATAAATTAAGTTAAACTACTCCTAATGTGATCAATTATAAACAAACCCCTCACAAACGCGATTGTGGAAAAATTAATTGATGTTTTGGCGACTTATAAATATTAAAGTGGTTGGACTTATCAATCCATCAATAATCAATAAATTAAAGCAATGAAAGAATTCAAATTAATATTAACGCATGCAATCAATAGTGACTCCTACTCTATGAAATTCATAGGGTAAGATTATCCAGAAGGTCTGCCTAGTTCTATGAATCAGAAACTAAGTATGCTTAAGTTTCACAGGATTGTCAGTCCTTCCAATTTTTGAGTTGTCAATCTGGATCGTGTAACAGATATGAATCAAAGCAACATTCAAGTTTCCAATGCTATTGAAAACACATGCATAATAATTAATCAAATTACAATCGCAAACCCTAATTATCAAATTATCAAATCAATAGAATAAGTATGGGAAGAGAAAGATAAATACAATCAGCAATATTAATTCTAGAAAATCGATTGTCCCGAATCAAATAAAGAGAAAAGAGAAAAGAGAATTCTTATATCAAACTCTAAATCCAACCGACGATTTGGCGAGCGAATTAACACTTGAAGGTGAATCTCATCGGTAAACTCAGTTGCTACTGCAAATCAATCGACCTCAAAAGTTGAAATTTCAAATCAAACTCTTTCAATTAATGTGAATCCAAATTCCAAAATACAAAGAAAGTTTGAAAACCTAGCTTGGGTTTTTTACTAGTTTGAATGACAAAAGATAACCTAACTTATGTTTTGTCCATCTATATATAAATTCTCATCATGACCCGGATATTCCCAAAACAAACGGGGCCTGAATCTGATTAAAATTACAAAAATAAGAGTCAAAGGAAGAATTTGAAAAATTGCTCAAGTACTGGTACTCGATGAGTACACATAGAGTACCCCTTTATTTTTAGCAAAATTGGGCTGCTCCAATATAATAATCGCCGAGTACAACTGTAATGTCCTTATTGGACAACTTCCTTATCCTATCTTCGTTTAACCATAACTCCATCGTCCAATCTCCGATTCATGCCATCTTAGAACCGTTAGAAAGCTTATAGCACGATCTGTAACTTCTCTTTGAATATCCACTCCAAAATCCGCTTCCAACTACCTTAAAATCCGGTCTGAAGATACTAACTCATTCTCCTTCATAACCGAACTCCATTCCCATTTTCTTCATAAGATTAACTCGGATATTTCCACCCCTGCACTTGTAAAGCTCACAAAATGGATCAAATTACATTAGTCCTCTGTCTTAACAACCTTGGACCTAAAAACGAACCAAAATAATAGAAAACAAACGAAACTATACACAAACTCAAAACACACATAAAACAAAAAATACATGCAATGCAACACCAGAATACCGATAATCCAGTCAAATTATTTATAAATAAGGTTCCATAATGTCTATATTATAAGGTCGAAACCGACCTTATCAGTCACCCCTCACTGACTCCATCCACATCAGGAGCCGATTGACCTGCTCTCCCTCGCTGATCTATTTTAGCCATGAAGTGATCAAGCTTCTCTCCTTCATTTGCCCCATGTAAAAGTCATGAGGCGGCTGATCCGTCACCCCTCACTGACTGCATCAACATTAGGAGGCGATTGACCTACTCTCCCTCGCTGATCTATTTTAGCCATGAAGTGATCGAGCTTCTCTCCTTTATTGGCCCCATGTACAACTAATGAGGCGGCTGATCCGTCACTCCTCACTGACTCCATTAACATCAAGAGGCGATTAACCTGCTCTCCCTTGCTGATCTATTTTAGCCATGAACTGATCGAGCTTCTCACCTTCATTGGCCCCCAAGAGAAATACAGCAAACATAGGTTCCCACTTTAAAGAAAAACAATACAAAAAAAGGAAGAAAAGAGAAATTCATCAAAGTCATACCCAAAATGCACAAAATGCCACAGTAGCTTTTTTCATTACAACCCATCACAGGAATTACAAAACTTCAAAGCAACAAAGATTGTACTAAACCAACTATGGGTACACAAACATAAACAGCTAAAACTTTTGGTCAATGGTAGGCGTTAGGGGCACAATATCATCATTTGACTTAACAGGATATTCCCATTATAATCAGCAGCAACGCGTCCAATAGGGAGAAGTCAAGTATGATGCCTCTTTTGTAAAATAGCAAGGTCTGCCATCCCAAGACCAATGATTTTTATCTCTATGCACATGCACCGAAGGGACACAGCCTCACTCCTTGATCGCCTTATTTTGTCTCTCCTCATCCAACGTCCATGTGGACCCAATGCCCTTTACATACAGAACCCGTTTAACATGCTTCAGAAACTCTGGATCTTCCAGATATAGCTCGCTCTCTGAGGGAACACGAACTTCTACAGACACAACTTCCTCTCCCAACCTTGACCTAGCTATGTCAATACATTGCTTCCCATAGAAACGAGTAAGATGAATGGTCCAAGAATCCTGCTCCTCCTTCATATTATCCCACTCCTTATCTAGCTTGGCATGGGTGAGGACGGCCTCTTCTTTAGCCTTATCGGCCTCCTCTTTCTTCTGCCGACAACTGGCCAGCTCCACTTTCTTGCTCTCTAAGATCCCCTGTAATCTATCCAGCTCTATCAGATATTGCAAGTGTTCGTCCAATATACGAACCTCTCGCTCATGGCTTTTTAATACCGCCTTCTTGAAATGCTCCTCCAAATCCTGCCTCGTCTCAGCAAGTTGGCGTAACACCTCATCCCTAGCCCGTATAGCAACATCCCTGGCCTATATCGCAACATTTACCCTAGACCTCCCTACAGTTAAATTAGCCTCTGCTGCTCTTTATCTGCCAAATGCTCCCAGGCAGCACACAACTCCTCCTTCACTTGCTCCAGCTCCCTTTCCACAGCCTCGAGTCGACGGTTGTTTTCCATAATACGAGTGGAGACATGCAGTATGCCATTCACCCCCAACATAAACAATAAGAGTTAAAATGTCCGAGCACCTTCATATGTAACCATGAAGATAGTCAAAAAATACCTTCGTCAAACGCCAAAAACCCCTTTCACTAATCCCTTCATCAACAAAAAGAGCAAGTATGGGTTGTCCCTGAGTCAAAAATGCTCATGCAAAATATCGAAAGGAAGTTCATCCTTCTAGGCAGTACCTTGGAAGACTCGCTTCACGGTGGAGGCAGGCCGAGGTGACAGAATAGGAGGAATATTTGTCGTTGACATGAAGGAAACCGCCTTCAAACCACCTAGGATTATCGATACAACTCCGGCTCTCCCTTCCCATCAGTATGAATAATAGCCTCCCTGGCAGGGCCATCTTATGTCCTTGGGACTGGAGATACTACCCTGACCCCTCTTTTCCCTCAATAAACAAGTCTGTCTCCATTGTAGGGCCCTTGGGACCCTCATCTACCAAGAATGGATGAGATATCATCCCAGTTTTGCCTGTCCCCTCCAGCAAATGCATAATAACCCATATTATCGTAGGCTTACCACCGTGTTATCATCAATTAAATGGCTTTTACGACCACCTTATTTAGGCGAGCCTTCTTAGCGGATGGCTCAGGCTCGGCGGAGCAGCCATCACCTGCAGACTCGATGCTAGGGGCATCCATCGAAGTAGGTACTCCCTCTAGCCTTGGATGCTTCTCCAAGGCTTGTCCTTCTAAACTCAAGGGTCCCACCATCATATTTGTTTGATTTTATTTCATTCTTTTGATTTCTTTATTGTATTTTTGTTTAATTTTAATTATTTATGAAATCCGTTTTGGGAAAGTTTGTGGTGTGACTTTCCTTTCTGATATATACATACTCGCTCTTCCACTAGTGATTCCAACCCTTTGGTTATTGACCCCGAGATTGAGCATGCTTTTCACAGGAACCAGAGAGCCCAAAGGAATTTGACTACTGATATGGAGGAAGCAGATTTGAGAGCTGACGTAGAGCGTATAAGAGCGGCAATTGAGCAAATTGAAGCTGAGCGTGCTGCTAGAGATGCATAAATTGTTAAGTTGAGAGACAGACTGGAACATGAGATGAGGGAAAGAGTGGAACAAGAGACGCGAGAAAGGCTAGAATAGGAAATGAGGGCGTGGGATTACAAATTGTATGACAGACAGCCTGTCAGAGAGGGCAAGCCTATGGCAGATTTGATGGCCCCGTAAGGACCGCTAGCAATGGATAGAGTAGTCATACCGGCCATTACAGCGTACAATTTTGAGATGAAGATGAGTATGATACAGATGGTGAAAAATATTAGCCAGTTCAGTGGGGGACTTTCAGAAAACCCCAACGCTCATTTAAGGCAATTCTTAAGGGTAGCTGAAACGGTCAAAATGAATGTGGTCCCGCAGGACATTATCAGGTTGAAGCTGTTTCCATTTTCTCTGAATAGAGGAGCTTTAGAGTGGTATGAGTCGTGGAGGCCTGGTACGGTCACATCTTGGAACCAGATGGTGGACAAGTTTTTGGCTTATTATTTTCCTCCATCCAAGACTATCCAGCTAAAAAATGAGATTAACGCTTTCCATCAATTTGGGATGAAATCCATGAATGAAGCTTGGTCTCAGTTTCAAAGGATGCTTCGCAATTGTCCTTACCATAATATTCCGCAATTTGATCAGGTGAGTATATTTTATCATGGTTTGACTGCTTCAGACCGTGCACAGGTCAATTCTTCTGCAGGTGGAGATATTTTCTAGATGTCAGCAGAGCAAGCAAAAGCTTTGATTAAAGGAGTTGTTAGGAAGAGCACGATATGGATAGAGGATCCACCAAATAGAAAAGACATGCATATGGCTTCAGCGGGACAGCATAACCCCACTATAAATGATATGAGTCGGAAGATAGATCTGATGATGGTAGAGCTGAGTTCGCTTAAGTTGCAGCGATCCGTGTTGTGTGTAGCATGCGGAGGGAATCATCCAAGCTATGAATGTCAAATAAGCAAACCATATTCCCAAGACGGACTGGAGAGTACGAACTACGCAGGAGGTCACTATAGGTATAACAACTCAAACTCCTATAATAGTTCGTATAATAACAATTCTAACTACGAAAGAAGGTATCAGTACCCAAATATGTCGTATATAAATAATCAAAACGTGTTGAGACCCTCTTTTGAGTTCTACACTGAGCACTAGAACCAGGGGTTAGGTAAGGCCCTGGCTCTTCTATTTAATCAGTCTCTTACAATACCTGCACTACCTCCAAAGCAAGATGAGAGCATGCTGAATTTGTTAAAAGGCATCTCATCCAAGCTATTGGAGACGGCGACAAGACTTGCAGATAAGGAGGCTTTTTACAGGGATTAAGGTAACCAGGTGGCTCAGATGAATAGGGAATGGTTGGAAAGGCCTTCCGATAGTCTCCCGTGTATTACTGAGTAGAACCCTAACAAAAACCCGAGGGAGACAACCAAAGTAGTGACGTTGAGAAGTGAAAAGTAGGTGGAGACGTCCAATTCTGAGATCACAGGTCAAACTCCACCTCCACAGCTAAGTGGTGATTAGGATGAGGTACGTAATTTTATTTCATATTCTGATTCTGATTCTAAAAATTCTGGTATTCCTGTTAGTACTGCTGATGAAAATGTTGGGAATGCTACTGAGCCAGTGAGAACTTATGTTCCAAAATTACCTTTTCCACAAAGTTTAAAAGCTGGATCAGAAGCATTCCACATTCCTTGAAGTGTTTAGGAAAGTTAAATTTAATTTACCTTTGATGGAGGCATTACAATGAATGCCTGTCTACGCAAAATTTTTTAAGGAATTACTTACAGGAAAGAGGAAAATAGGAACGAATGAAGTGGTGGCGCTTACTAAGGAGTGTTCGGCATTAGTAACTAACAAGATTCTGCCTAAATTGAAGGACAGGGGGAGCTTTACCATCCCATGTCAAATAGGAAACCTGAAAATTACAAATTCTTTATGTGACTTGGGAGCCAGTATTAATCTGATTCCCTTATCGATATTTTGGAACCTTGGATTGGGTGAACTGAAGCCCACCAATATGACTCTACATTTGGCAGACCGCTCCATCACGAGACCGTAAGGAGTTATGGAAGATGTCCTTGTAAAGGTAGACAAATTTATATTCCCTACTGATTTTGTGGTTCTTGATATGGGAGAGGACAATGCAGTCCCAATTCTTCTTGGGCAGCCATTTTTGGTTACAGGTCAGACTTTGATTGTTGTCTAGGAAGGTAAGTTAATTTTATGAATACAGAACGAAGAGGTAACCTTTAATATTTATGATTCAATGAAATATTCGTTAGATAGGGAGAATTGTAATTACATTACCTCATATGAACTTACTGATATGTGCATTCGTAAGAATCTTTGCAGTGAATAGGACAGCATTTTGGAGGCCGACTTTGAAGAGGAGATCATACAAGAGGGAAGTGGAAGGAGAGGATGTCAGTTGTAATTGGAGAGTAGGTAGGTTTGACAAGTTAGATCCAGAGGTCAAACCAGTGCCTATCCTTAGAGGAACCACCGTCTTTGGAATTGAAGAAGCTGCCCGACAATTTGAAGTATGTATTTCTTAACCCTCCTAGAGATTTACCTGTTGTTATTTCTTCTCTATTGACAGGTGAACAGGAAAAGGAGTTGGTGGAGGTATTCCAAAAATATAAGGGAGCTTTCGGGTGGTCAATTCATGATATAAAAGGGATAAGCTCGACTTTTTGCACACACCGTATCTACTTGGAGGAAGAAATCAGTCCATGTATGCAACCTCAAAGGCAGCTCAACCCTAATATGAAGGAAGTAGTGAAGGCGGATATTATAAAGCTACCGGATGTAGGTATTATCTTTCCTATCTCTGATAGCCAGTGGGTAATTCCAGTTCATTGCATTCTAGAAAAGGGTGGTACAACGGTAATGGAGAATGAAAAGGGGGAGTTAGTTCCCACAAGAACCGTAACCGAGCGGATTATGTGTATTGATTACAGAAAGTTGAACAATGCCACCCGCAAAGATCACTTCCCATTACCATTTATTGATCAGATATTAGAAAGGATGACCGGGAATATATATTTTTGTACGTTAGATGGTCTATCTGGTTATATGGCAATCCCCGTGGACCCTCTTGACAAAGAGAAGACCACATTTACTTGTCCTTACGGGACATTTGCATATAGCGGATGCCTTTTGGATAGTGTAATGCTCGGGCCACCTTCCAGAGATGTATGCTAGCAATCTTTTCAGTTATGACTGAGGATTTTTTGGAGGTGTTTATGGATGACTTTTCGGTTGTTGGTAGCTCGTTTGAGTCTTGTTTGCGTAATCTTGATCTTGTGCTTCAATGTTGTGAGGACACTAATCTCACTTTGAGTTGGGAAAAGTGTTAGTTTATGGTTAGGAATTTCATTGTGCTTGGGCATAAGATATCGGGAAAGGGAATCGAGGTCGATCCGACCAAGATTGACGTGATTACAAAATTGCCTCCTCCCACTTCGGTTAGGCTAGTTAGGAATTTCTTAGGACACGCGGGTTTCTATCGGAAGTTCATTAAGGACTTCTCCAAGATAGTAAAACCAATGATGGAGCTTCTCCAGAAAGAAGTTTCTTTTGACATTGATGATGAATGTTTGCATGCTTTTAACACATTGAAAAAGAAACTTATTGATGCACCAATAATGGTTAGTCCTGATTGGAATATCCCGTTTGAACTTATGCGTGATGCGAGTGACATAGCAGTAGGAGCATGTTTAGGGCAGCGAGTTGATAATATTTTTCGTCCTATATATTATGCTAGTAAGACTTTGAATGGGGCACAGGTTAATTATTTTGTGACTGAAAAGGAGCTTCTAGTAGTAGTTTTTGCTTTTGATAAATTTAGGTCGTACTTGGTTTTGTCTAAGGTGATAGTCTACACTAACCATGTTGCTCTTAAGTATTTATTTTCCAAGCAGGATGTTAAGCCCAGGTTGATTCACTGGATTTTGCTATTACAAGAATTTGACGTGGAGATCATGGACAAGAAAGGTGTGGAAAATTTGATAGCGGATTACCTATCGCAGTTACTCGGAGGAGAAACAAAAGAGGAAGATGATGTGGACATCCAAGACACATTCCCGGATAAGCAGCTGTTTCTGGTAAATTCTATCTCGTGGTTCACTGATTTCGCAAACTACCTAGCTGGTAATATTCTTCTATCTGACCTTACGTACAATCAGCGTAAGAAATTTTTAAGTGATATCAAGTCGTATTTTTTGGATGAGCCTTATTTATTTAAATATTGCGCTGATGGTATAATTAGGCGATGTGTGTCAGAGTCGAAAGTACCAGGTATAATTGGAATGTGTCATGATAGGGAAGCTAGAGGCCACTTCGGCCTCGAAAGAACCCTAAGGAAAGTGCTGTCTAGCGATTTTTATTCGCCTATAAGGAAAGCTGATGTCATAAATTATATTAGGTCGTCTGATACATGTCAAAAGTCAAGGAATTTGTCTAGGAGACATGAAATGCCTCAGAAAGGCATTTTAGAGTGTGAACTCTTTGATGCCTAGGGCATCGATTTCATGGGCCCATTCCCCAAGTCCGGCAATAATCAATACATTTTTGTGGCTGTTGACTATGTGTCAAAATGGGTCAAAGCGGTGGCATCGCCCACCAATGATGCAAGTGTGGTGACTGAATATTATACAAGAATATCTTAACCCAGTTTGGGACCCCGGGAGCTATTATTAGTAATGGGGGTTCCCATTTTTGCAACCAACAGTTTAGCGCACTCTTACGGAAGTACGGGGTCACACATAAAGTGGCAATGCCCTATCCTCCTCAAAAAAGTGGACAGGTTGAGGTGTCTAACATAGAGCTTAAGCGTATACTAGAGAAGACGGTGAGTACATCGCGTACGGACGGGAGTTCAAAATTAAATGATGCACTATGGGCATATAGGACAACCTATAAGACGCCCATAGGGATGTCTCTGTACTCTCTTGCATTTGGTAAACCATGGCATTTGCCTATTGAGCTAGAACATAGAGCATATTGGGCATTAAAATTTCTAAACTTTGATATACATGCTACAAGTAAGCTTCATCGCCAACAAATGATGGAGCTAGAAGAACTTCGATTGAGTTCGTATGCAAATGCAAAATTGTACAAAGAGCGGACGAAGTTATGGCACGATAGGCATTTGATTACGAAAATTTTTAGCCCAGGTGAATCCGTTTTACTTTACAATTTATGGCTAAAGCATTTTTCGGGTAAGTTAAAGAGTCGGTAGACTGGACCGTTCAAGATACATCGGGTCTACCCTTCAGGAATGGTGGAAATAGAGACAACCAAAGGAATCCACAAGGTGAACGACACCGCCACAAAGAATACTTCCATGGAACGCTAAGAGAAGGAGGGGAAGTACTTCTTCTTAAGGATGTATAAAGAGCTAGGAAAATTTGAGCTGTTCCGACTCTAAACACAGCATTTGTATTATATTTTTAGGACAATTTTACTTTAAGTTTGCACTAGTAGTTTTAGGCTTTTCTTGGTGTTTTATTCCTCTTCGTGTTTACATTATGTGTTTTTGAGTTTCAGGTAAGAAGTCACGGACTAAGGATTAAGGTTCGAAGCAGACTACGACGGACAAAAATGAAATAAGGGAGAAATTCATACCTAGAGGTAAAAGGAGGTGAGTAAGGCCATTATAACTGATTCTATGCCTGTCACGACGTGACTATGTATTAGTCACGACGTGACAAGCTTGTTTATGGGAAAATTTGAGGAATTCTGGACATTGCCAAAAATTAGCCTTTCACGATGTGACATGGTGTTTGACACGATGTGACAGGTTTAAACGGTGATCATTTTGACTTATTCTGTGAGAGGGTGAAAAATGACCTATCACGGCGTGACTTAGTATTTGACACGCCGTGACCTCTGTTAAATGTAGAATTCAGTTTTTAAACTCATCGGTCCTCTTTCCCCCTCACATTTTCTCCAATTCTAAGAACGCATAAACCCTAACTTTTGCTCTCTCAATTTTGATATCCACCTAGTATTTCTCCTCAAATTCGTGTAATTCTCTCCTTCCACTCTCAATTTCAGCCATGCTTCGGACAAAACTTGTTGCAAGAAAGGGTCAAGGCACCCGAAAAATTCCTCAACCACTATTGCAAATGGAATATCCATCTTCTCCACCTCAGACCGAGATATCCTCTCGCCTTCACTGCCCCTTTCTACTTCACACTGAAGAGGAAGGTAAGAAATACTCTACGCTTTCTATTCTGAAGATAATGCCTTTCAAGTATATTCAATTTTCCAAAAAAGAGTCTGAGATTAAGATAGCGGTGATGTCGATTATTGAGCATGCTGAGTGGGGAATATTCTATCGTACTAACACTTAGGTATTTAGGGACTTAGTGTTAGAATTTTACACAACACTTTCAACCACGGTTGATGAAGTGACACTTGCAAAAACTGTGCATTTTAGGTTAGGGGGCCAAGCACATTCACTTAACAGTGCTCAAATGGACCAAATCATTAGCATTCAGGGGGGTACATTCGCTTGGCAGGAGGGCTACGATGCTCACTAGGCCTGAAACAGGTTGTGTTCGGGGCTGTATGATATTAAAAATTTGAAATCCTTACAAATATGGTCCCCCGCACTCTTCTATGTGCATAAAATGATTTGCTACAATTTTAGTGGCAAATATGAATCAAACAAGATTAACGAGGCTGAGTTACTCATACTTTCATGCCTCTACGAGCGCAAGTTAGTTGATATGGGCCAATATTTGGTGGCGGTATTCCACTTATTGGCCCACAAAAAGACTCCCAGGCACTTAGGATTAGGATATATAATAACTACTATTGCACATCAAATTTTGGGATCCCAATCCACATCCCGCCTTCCTCCAATTA
>CAOJCR014928899.1:0-11666 GCA_948330485.1 Euphorbia neoarborescens
ATTATTGAAAGATAATGGACAAGGGTTTTCAGCCTGGTGATAAGGTACTCTTGTACTGCTCAGAGCTCAAGTTGTTTCCTGGAAAGCTGAAGAGTAGATGGATGGGTCAGTTTGAGGTAAAATAAGCATACCCATCCGATATGGTCATGATCAACACACAAAATGGACACCAAAAGGTCAATGGGCACCATTTGAAACCGTATTTCCATGGAGTGGTTCATGAAGAGGATCAATATATGTTCCTTTTAGAAGATAAATAATGCATCGCTGAGAAATTCGAGCTGTTTACTTGTTGTATATTTTGAATGTTTTTTATTTTCGTTGGGACTTTTAGTTTTTAGGATTTTTGCTTTGTATGTCCTCATTTTGCGTGTTTTGTATTTTGAGTTTTTTGGTAAGATTCCTCAACTATTGATTCAATTCGGGGTGTAAATGAAGAAAAGGGGGAGGTCATCATTCAGGTATGAAAATTTTCTATGTATTAAGAGAAAGTCAGGTTAGGTTGTACGAATTTAGCCTATCACAATGTGACCATTTATTCATCACAACGTGACAGGCATTAGAGGGAAAGAAGGACTAACAACCTATTTATTGGTAAAAATAGCCTCTCACGATGTAACCATTTGTTCGTCATGATGTGATAGGCATAAATGTCCTTTATAGGAATATTGCCTATCACGACGTGACCCCTGTTGGTCATGATGTGACAGGTCTAAGTCCTACAAAATTGAAATGGCTACTGGACGCATGTCAAAATTGCTTATCACGACGTGACCATCCATTTGTTATGACGTGACAGGCATAAGCTTCCAAGGATAAGCATTTGGACTGTCACGACGTGACACCTATGGGTCACGATGTAACAGAAATAAAAAATAGAATTTGATTTTTAAAAAAGAGCAGTATCCTCGATTTAGCCATAATTTTCCCCAAATCAAATTAAGAACCCTAATCTCTCCTTCTCTTGTCATTCGACCTTCACTCCCTAACTCTTCCCAAATCGACCTATTCCTCTCCTCCCCTCCACGAATTTTAAAATGCTCACTCCAAGAAGGATGCTAGAAAGGGTTCTATAACTAATCGAGTTCAACTGCACCTCTCGTCTACTACTACACATACCTCCATTGCGGTTCCACCTCCTCCAACCGACACCTCCTTTCGAATCAACTGCTCTTTTCATCTTCGTACCAAAGAAGAAGGTATGAAGTATTAATTTCTTTCTATTTTGAAAACCATACCTTTAAATTTTTTAAGTTTACACAATGAATAGAGATTGACACTAGAGATGCAGGTTTAGCTATGATAGATCGAGTTGGGTGGGGAAATATTTTACCGAAATAACAACTACATGTTTCGGGAGTTAGTTCTAGAGTTTTATATGACATTGAAATCCACTATGGATGATAATTCTTTAGACAAAACGCTGCACTTTCGACTGGGGGTCATGAACATTCACTTATCCCCACCCAAATGTCACAAATAATAGGAATTATAGACGGTGGGTTTTCTTAGCTGGAGATTAAGGATGCCTATTCGATATGGGTCGAGTTGTGTCAGTGTCTTTATAACATTAAGAAATTAAAATCCTCTAATATAGGCTCATTCCAGTTATTTCTTGTGCATAAGATGATTAGCCACAATTTTAATGGAAAATTCGAATCTAATAAAGATAACGAGGCCGAGTTATTGATATTGAGCTGCCTTGTAGAGGGCAAACTGATCCATATGGGCCATAATTTGGTAGATGTGTTCCACCTAATGGCTCATTAGAAAACGAACCACTATTTGGGATTGGATCACGTTATAACTAGGATTGCCCATCATTTCTTTAGGCCTAATTGCACCTTAAATATGCCATTGATCAAGCCCGAGGGTATACGATTGGCGAGCATTAAATATTTGGTCCAGTCTGCTACTATTATAATGGGTGAGCCAAGCACAAGGGCACAAGATAAATGCCTATTGGAGGCTGACGATGAGGAGAATGCATAATATATGGCTAGTGAAAAAGAGGTGGAGGATTCAAATGCAAATCCATATGATATATATGTTTTTGAAAAGCGCATAGAGGCTCGGTTAGACATATTGACGGAGTAGATGAATCATATGGCGGTGAATCAGATTTAATAGCAGTAGGATTGGGGTGATGGCAACAACGATATTACACCTGAAAGAACCAGATGAGTAGCCAGTTAGACCATTTGGAGGACTTTGCACGCCAATATGGCTATTGATAGGTAACCTTTCCTGTTCCTCACTTGAATCCCTTACTTCCATCGCACTTTCAGGAGTAAGTGCGATTTTAAGTGGGGGGTAGAAAGGTCTTCTCTTACCTTGTATTTTATATTCCTTTTCTATGTGTTTGATTTTTGGTTACTAATTTTTGCATGTTTCTGTGTTTGCATATGACTCACGTATGTATATTTAGTTTTCTATGCTTGTATGATTGGGTAGTTCCATTTGTTCTGTATATATTACCATGTGCTGTGAATTATAGTTAAGCTACCACCAAAGTTTGACTTTTGTGCTTGAATTTGTAGTGAATAAGCAGGAATTTATGGACTTCAGTGTGCATGAGTAGCTTGTTTTTCTAATTGAGTCAGCCCTTAAGTGATGTATCATGAGTTTGATTTTGAGTATAGAATTGCATGTAGTGTTTCGACCTTCGGAGTATGTTTTTTAGCTTTAAACTGTGATAGTGGCTAGGAATTACTAGTTGGATCACATAACTGCAACCCTATATTCATATAAATTTGCTTCAGCGGACCAACTCTTTGAGCCCAAAAGACCATCACACTTCAGTCTTATCTTTCATCAAGTAATCATGCATTTTTGTACTAGATCATGGGACCTAGAGTATGTTTCACACATAGTTGTATAGAAGCAAAGTATGTGGAGACCCAAAGGTTTAACCACATGACACACACTTGCACTTCTTAAAAACAGCCATTAATAACCCGCGCTAACTAACCTTAGAAACCCCCATTGAGCTAAGATCGGTTGTTCTTTCATAGACACATTAGAAGGCTTTTTCCTTACCATGATAATCCTATTCCCTTTACTATTAACTAACCCTCAAACCCATCCTCTCTCTATTTTCGAGTCTAGATTATTCAATGTGCTTCATCCTTATTTTGGATTGACCTTCACTTGAAAAATGTGACTTTACATCTCATTTCAAAAAAATATATATATGTTTCATCTGTAAAGGCTCGAAACAATTCTCTTCTTCATCCGAGTTACGTCTTTATTATGGGAATTTTGTTTCTAAAGTAAATGTGTTATGTTTCTTTTAGCTCAAAATCATTCTCTTATTCATTCGAGTTTTATGTTTTATTTTGGGGTTAATCATAAATACTTGACCTAAATACTCTAAAAGTCAAGATTGTTCTAAAAAAAGTTAAGCAAATCCCTTTATTTTTAACTTTCATCACTTTCTTTGTCTTGCAGACTCAGACTTCTTCTTTTGTTCATCCGAGTTGCATTATTGTAGTGTGAATTACTTTTCAAATAAATAAAAAAGGGGGAGAAAATAAATAAAAAAAAAGAAGAAAAATTGAAAACACTTTGAGATGTATAGTTACATGTGCTTTATAAACCCGTGTACTTGGCTAATTCTTCAATTTGATGAACCGGGATAGAGAGTTGTAGACCTAAATTGACCTTTGACTACCTTACATTTAGCTTCAAACAATACAACCTCGACTAGTTTATAGATTTTGCTCGTTAACCAATAAACTATCCTAGGATTGCCATTAGTTCGCCATGTGATTTACATTATGCATAATTATATGTGTTTTCCTTGATACACACTGCTATAAGAGCATTTTGAGCGACCACTTATGAGGTTTAATTTCGGTTATATAAATCCTATTTGTTCCTTTTTATTTGATCAATTTAGTCTTGAAAGCATGCATTTGGAATGGTTGCTGTCTGTATGTGTTTCGTATGAATTTGATGACCATGATGCATGCTTGAGAAATGATGAATTGGCAAAGTTAAGCCGTGCTAGGTTTCCAAGTGGAAATGAACATTGTTGTCCTAATTTTCTGATTATTTTCCTGAGGATAAGCAAGGTCTTAAGTGGGGGAGGGGTAGTTGATAAGGTCATTTTAGACCATATATTCTTGGCTATGATTTATATCATTTAGTGATATTTATGTTGGTTTTCGGATATTTTGCTTCGTGTTTATTTGTGTTTTTTATTTTTGTTTTTCTCTTGTGATTAGTTTCGATGTTTTTTATTAAGTTCTTGAGAATATTGTACATAACTTGACTCCGTTTTGGAGACTATCGTGTTTATATGTATTTGGACTCTTGTATATTGGTGCTTTGACATATCTTGTGTCTTTGGAAGACAGTTTAGGGGTTGGAGCCTTAGAGTGGAGCACGAGAGTTCGAGAGAAGGTGATTGCTGAGAAATGGCTGGTCATGTCGTGAGGGACAACATGTCAATCATGACAGAGGAAAACTATAAGAGAGCAAGAGGAAACAAGGAGCTGGCGAGAAACGACTGGTCACGTCATGACTAACACTTGGTCACATCGTGACAAGCAAATATTGCAAAGGGACAATAAGTTTCAGAAGAAGGAGAAAAGAAGTTGGTCTCGTTACACTTAATGGTCACGACATGACATGACCAATTTCAAAGGAAAATATAGATTTTCACATTATTTCGATTTTTTTTAGAGGGAACATATATAAATGATTATTATTGTAATTTTAGGTTATCTTTGTTTTGAGCAAGCTTCAAGAACCCTAGCTAGGTTTTAGATTACATTGTATTCGAGATTCAGGATTCAATCAATTGAAAGATTTTACTTTGCATCTTCCCCTTTTAAGGAGAAATCTCTTTTGAAGATGAGTTTTCTGATAGAGGTTCACCTTCGAGAGATATTCCGCTCGCTAGAATCCACTGATTCAATATTTATATTGACCTAAGATTTTCTTATTTCATCTTTTTATTTGATTCGGAGTTGAGAACTGCTATGGAAATGTTTGTGATTGTATTCATTAATTTCATCCATCCTTATCGATTCGATCCATTGATTCGATCCATTGATTAATAATCTCAGTTGTGTTTGTGGTTTCATTTATTATTGTGTATTTTATTTGATAGCCTCAGAAACTTAAATATTAATTTGATTCAAATCTGTTACGCAATCCAGACTGACTGCTGGAAAACCGGGAGGATTACCAACCCTGCAGAACTTAAGCGCACTTATTTTCTAATTCATAGAACTAGATAGACCCTCTGGATAATCTTACCTTAGGAACTTAATAGAGTAGTAGTAACTATCGAGAACATGCATTAATATTGATCCGAATACTTCCATCACTTGGGTTAATTGATTGTTGGTTAGGTTAATAAGTTTCATCCACATTAGTATTCACAGGTCGGTAAAACATCAATAGTTTCCCTAGAGTCCGTTTATAAAGAGTTTGCTTGACAAGATCATTCTTAGGAGTAGTTTAATTTAGGTTTAATTTTGATAATTAATTTCATCGCCTATAACATGCTTAAACCCTAGATTAGATATTCGTAGAGGTTTTTTGCATGTGGGATCGATACCTGGACTTTAGAACAAGAAATTCTTACTTGGCAACAATGGGGTACACATGCCTTTGAGTTGAGTGATCAGAGCAGTAAAATCTATATCACTGCCGACACATCATCAATATTCCACCGATCAAACCTTAGGGTTTGCGTCCAGTTGGTATTAGATATGTGCCCCAGTCTGCTTCTGCTGTAACAGGTGATCCAAGCTCGAGGGTATGAGGTAAACGGCCATTGAAGGAGGAAACTAGTGAGGAGGATACCGAGGACAATGATGAGATGGCGGCCAAGATGCTTGCTGCTATACTAGAGGTCGGGCCAGCTTTTGTGAGATCCACTTTCGAGCTATGGATGGATACATTGATAGAGCATATGAACCGGATAGCGGTTAGTAAGATGTAGTGGCAGCAGAATTTGGGTGAATGGCAGTAAAGAAATGACGCCTAGAAGAACCCGATGTGTAGCAGGTTAGACAATCTAGGGGACTTAACGCACTGACATGGCTATTGATAGGTAACCTTTCCTGCTCCACACTTAAATCCCTTACTTTCATTGCACTTTCAGGAGTAAGTGTGATTGTAGGGGGGTGGAAAGGTTTTCTTATCGTATACTTTTTTTTATTTTACAGTGTGTTTATGTTTGGTTTCTGTGTTTGCATATGACTTGCATATGTACATTTAGTTTTCTATGTATGCATATGGCTTGCATTGTATGTGTATATTACCATATGTTGTGAATTATGGCTAAGCTACCCCCGAAGCTAGACTTTTGTACTTGAAAATGTTGGTTAATAAAAGGGAACTTATGGACTGCAATATGCATGAATAACCTGTTTTTGCTAATTGAGTCAGTCCTTGATTATTGTATCATGCGTTTGATTTAGAGTATGGAATTGTATGTAGTGGTATGACCTTCGGTGCAAGTTTTTAAGTTTTAAACTGTGATAGTGGCTAGCAACAATTGGTTGGATCACATAACCACAACCCTATATCCCTATGTATTTGCTTGAGCCATCATTCTCTTTGAGCCTAGAAAGACCATTCCACTTTGGTCTTATCTTTCGTGAGTTAATCACATATTTTGTGCTAGACCATGGAACTTAGTGTATATTTTGCACTTGGTTATACAGAGCAAAGTATGTAGAGTTCCATAGGATTAATCACATGACACACACTTGCACTCTTGAAATCCAGCTGTTAACACCCATGCTATCTATCTTTAGAACCTCCCTTTTGAGCTTAGACTAAAATTTTTCATAGCCATATTACAAGGGGAATGCCTTACCGTTATAAGCCCATTCCCTTCACTGTTAATTAACCTTCATACCCATCCTCTCTCTATTTTCGAGTTGATATTAGTCAATGTGCTTCATCCTTATTTTGGGTTAACCTCTACTTGAAAAATGTGACTTTACATCTCATTCAAAAAATATATGTGCTTTGTTTCTAATAGCTTGGAATCATTCTCTTTTTCATCCGAGTTATGTTTGTGTTTTGGGGGATGACAATAAATAATTGACTTAACAACTTTAAAAGTCAAGTTTATTCTTACAAAGCTAAGTAATCCCCTTCGTTTCTCAATTCTGCAACCTTCTTTTGTCTTACAACTCGGAACCATTATTTTGTTTATCTGAGTTGTGTATTTCTAGTGTGAAATATTTTAAATAAATAAAAAAAGAAAAAAGAAGAAGAAAAATGGAAAACACCTTGGGATGTATTGTTATATGTGTATGAACCTGTGTATAATTGACTAATTCTTCATTTTGTTGACTCGGGATAGAGAGTTGTAGACTTAAATTGACTTTTGACTACCTTACCCTTAGCTTCAAGCATTACAACCCCGAATGGTTCTCTAATTTTGCTCGTTAAGCAATGAATGTGCTAGGATTATCATTAGTTCACCATGTGATGTACATTATGCATGATTATGTAAGTTTTCTTTGATACACCTAGCTATGAGAGCATTTTAAGTGAACAATTGTGAGGTTTAAATTCGGTTATATAAATCCTGAACTTTCCTTATCGTTTGATCAGTTTAGAATTGAAAGTGTGCATTTTGTAATGGTTGTCATCGATATGCATTTCATATGGCTTTGATGGTTGTGATGCATGCTTGAGAATGGTGAATTGGCATAGTTAAGCCGGGGCTAGGTTTTTAGACAAAAGTGAATGTTGTTGTCCTAGGTTTCTGATTATTTTCTTCAGTAAAAGCAAGGTCTTAACTAGGGGGGGGGGGGGGGGGGGTAGTTGATAAGGTGGTTTCGAACCTTATATTCTTGGCTATGATTTATATCATTTAGTGATATTTGTGTGTTTTGATTCGTGTTTTATTGTGTTTTATGTGTTTTGCTCTTTTGATTAGTTTTATTAGTCCTTGTTTGTTTTAAACGATGTTGTACATAACTTAAACCGTGTTTGTTGGCTACCATGTTTATATTTATTTGGACCCCTATATGTTGGTTCTTTGATGTGTTTTATGTCTACGAGACACTACGCCAAAGATGGCCTGTGGCAAAAAAAAATTTGTTACATTTGGTACTGAATTAATGCAGTAGGGTCAAAAAAGGGTCTAAGGCAACAAAAAACCTGAACAGAACCTTGTTGGTATATTTCGCGTTACCTTTGCTCCCTAAGGTAACGAAAATTTTTCTAAGGCAACGAATGAGTGTCATTGCTTTATGTTACTAAATTTATTAGAACGAAATGTAGGCAATATCAAAGGCAACAAAAAATTGACACAAATGCAATGAAAACATTGTTGTAGTACCTGAAAATAGATGTTTAGCTACCAACAAATTGGTAGCAAAGTTAGTCGCAAACTAATTTTTGTGACCAACAATTGGAGTTAGCTACCAAATTGCGACGAAATTTCTCTTAGTAAGTCAATAAATTATAGAATTTTAACTACATTTTCTGTCGGTAAATCGTTTCAAATTTTAGCAAATGATTTTTCGTCGGTATATAATTTGGATTGAAGAGAGCTACTACAAACACTACATTATTTTGTATTATTTTAAACCACTTTAAGAAGGGTAGTAGAACTCCCGCCATATCTAGAATAGATGGAAAAATAATTTCCAGTATCAGTCCAGCAACCTGCAAGGCATTGATAGGTAAGTAGATGGCATACAAAACTGCCAATACAATCTTATGCAACTAGACAATCTTAAAAGAAATTAAATAAAATTAAAAAAATAACAGAGATTGGCGAATGAAAATCTTATTAAACAGGTAGGAAGCTTTGCAGACTTGTTCAAAAATTTCCACATAGTAGAATTTAATCCATGCAAGAAAAATTGATTAAAATTTGTTTAAAAAATAGCCATTTTTTAATTGGCTTTCTTTCTTGTCCATCAATAAACAAGAGGACAAAAAAAATGAACAAAAATCATCATTCTTTAGTTACGTATTCCCATCTGAAAATTTACAATACGAAAATAAAATACCAAAGATTAATAAGAAAATATTCACTCTAGTTATATCAATAAACTTGGTTTAATGAGTTAAAAGACATATTTAGTGCTTCAGTATTCAAGAATAATAATACGAGGATTTTTTCACAATAAGGCGATACCATCACAAAATAGAAGTATAATATATCAAGATCAATAGTCACTGCCAACTATTACTAACAACCTCAATCTCTTTTCTTTCACAATTATTTTTTTTTTGGAAGAAAATACAGGCTAAGAGATAGCAGGAAAGTAAGACATCCCGACTAGGTCGGCACCCCATCCTAACCAACACACCTTAGAGCCTCCAATATTATTAAAATATAGAATCAGGATCCCAAGCGGAGATCCAAACAAACCAGGTCACATTCTAAAAATTACATCAGAAATGGAAATATGCTCATGAGTATGTTTACAATTCCAAGAAAAAATGACATGGTTAACACATTTGTAAAATGCATCTTTCGAAAGTAGCCGGTCCTCAGGATCCAAGCTAAACACAATCTTATTCCGCCTCTTCTAAAGCTCCCAACATAGAAATAACCACAAAGAGGTAAAGATGGACTTCATTTGGGGACTGTGGAAAATACCTTGCCACTCGATTTGAAGAGTTGAAGCCATACTTCTCTCGCTAACTTACAGTGAAGTAATATATGTTCCTCGGACTCTAGATGACCATAAAAGCAGCAGGAAGCGTCTATAAATGAAACAATGTGCTTACTAGTCAACATTTCCTTGGGAGGTAAACTACGATGACATGCCATAAAAAAAGAATTTATCCTTTGGCTGCACCATGTAGTTCCAGCAAACAGACCATCCTCTCTCGTTTGAATCTCACATAAAATGGTATACCTTCAGCTGTTGCCAAAAATTTGCTGGTGTGAACTGCTTTTCCTTCCACATAAACAAAACGGCAGACGCCGACTGTACAATTTTAGAAAGTTGCTTGAGTTGCCGATGTTCGCCTAAGCAGAGGCGGCGAAACCACATGGGACAGCCTATGACATCTCCCAAACCAGTAACACCCTCTTGATCAGAGACTTTTAGGTTGAATGCGAGGTTGAACAAGCCAGGAGATTGATTTTTTAGAGCAAAACCATTAACCCAAACATCATGCCAAAACCGAATTAAATTCCCTATACCGAAGGTAGCCGTCACCTGCGAGGAGAAATACTCCAAATTTACATTATCCGAGTAACATCACTTGAGAATCCCTTTCCAAATCGGTGAGAGAGAATGGATATCTATGAAATTCCACTTCCTAAAATCTTGATTTCTAACATAAATTGCTAGACATAAAGAATTCACGTTGCAATTGCAAAGCTTCTATATCCACTTAAGAAGAAGACTAGCATTTTTATCTTAATAGTATCCAGATTGAAACTCCCCACTTGCCAAGGTTGACACACCATAGACCAACTCACTTTACAAAGTCCCCTATCCGTTGCTAAATCTTTCCACAAAAAATTCCGCATATATTTCATTTTATCCGAAATAGCTGAGGACACATGAAATAAGGATAAAAGATAGATGGGCATACTACTAACAATTGATTTTAGAAGAACCAAATGGCCCGTGTAGGAGAGACATGAACTGATACTATGTGCAAAGCACTAATATTTAGCATGGATACTTTGTGAATTTGTTGTACAATCAAGGTATTTGATGGTGTTTTGTGCTAGAATGATTATTTTTGCAGGGAATTGTGTTCAAGAGTGATAAAATAAGCTTGGGATAGAATGTTTTCAAATGGAACTCAAAGTGGGATAAAGATAAGCGAAGTTGCAAAATTCTGGGCAAGAAGAAGCAGAAGTCATCGCGATCGCGACAATGCTATCGCGATTGCAACACTGGTAAATTTTGGAGTTTCATGGGCAGAAGGTCATCGTGATCGTGTCACTCAGGCATCGCGATAGTGACCAAGGGAAATTCTTCAACTCGACATCCAAAAGGTTGTCGCGATCGCGACATAGCAGTTATGGTAATTTTTTCCAACGGTTGACTTTTTAAAAAACGAACCTAATCATTTTTCACATGTCCTAATCTTCTCTAAACCAATCAGAATACTCCCTACACTTCTCCAACCAATCAACAACACCCTCAAAACCAATAAATACCCCTTGAATTCGAGAATTATAAGAGATAGAGAGGAATCGAAAAGAAAAAGGAAAGAAGAAGAGATTAAACTTCTGCATTTCGAAGAACACAAAGAATAGAAGCAAGATAGCCATTTGCAGAGGAGAAGGCATGGTTTCTCAAGTAAGAAGGAAGAGCTCTACATCTTCAAAGTGTTATTGGTTCTTACTAGGGAGATACAATTCCATTTGAGAGTTGTATCTACCCTTTCTTCTTCTCTTTTACATCTGTTTTTCATGTTTGTACTTAGAGTTAATCATACTCGTTGTATGTTGATTTTAATTTGTTTGAATTGCTAGAATTGAGTGACAAATTCTAGGGTTTATATGTGTTTTGATTGACAACCTTGATGTATGTAGACTTGTTGAATTCTAATAAAGAGAAATTCTGTTTATGGATTCTATTTCTCACAGTTTATATTCATGATATTGCTGGAATTATCTTGATTTTTATCGGTGATTTCTTAAGTTTAAATCCTAGTTTAAATGCTAAATGCATAATATGAGTTAATCATACCTATTA
>CAOJCR014930574.1:0-11757 GCA_948330485.1 Euphorbia neoarborescens
AAAATCTCAATTGATCGGGTTCCATATTAACCGGGCCGAGTTAAGATAATAACTTTGGTCACGATAAATTTTGAAAATATAAAGTAAAAATATTTTTATTCTTATTCAAATTAGATTTAAAAATAAAATTTATTTTTATTCGAATTGAATTAAAAAATAATTTTTATTTTGAATTTAATTAGGTTTAAAAATAATTTTTATTCTAAGTTTAACTGGATTTAAAAATAAATTTTTATTTTATTTAAAAATTAATTTTATTTTTATTTCTTAGTTTTATTTTGAGTCAAGTTGGATTTAAAATTACAAGTTCTTAATCAAAACGAAATCGCACCGAGGTAAAAGAAAGGAAAGAAAGCGAGAAAGGAAGGAAAAAGAGTTAAGTTTAAAACAAAAGTGTTGCCTAAATATTTCAAAAATATAAGTTGGTCTAGCGGCCAGGCCCTCCCTATCCTACCTGAAGATCCTGCGTTCAAGTCCCCTAGTCCACGCATATCCAGCCCTTTTTTTTATTTTGTTTTTGTTTGTTATTGTTTCCTCAAATCAAAAACGTCGCCGTTTGCAAGGTTTGAAAAAAGAAGAAAATATAACAAAATCAGCAGAGAGATAATGAGGGGATAGATTTTGGAATTGAATTAGAAGTATTAGGCAAATAGAATTGTATTGAAGGGGTTTTTTTCTTTTGGGATTTCAATTTGAAGAAGAACTGAAGAGGGCTTTTCTAGGAGGGATAGAAATCGAAAGCAAGGGGGAGGACTGATTTGGAGTTTTGATGAAATCAGAAGCTTTTCTTTTAGGGATCGAAAGCAAGAGGCTGAGGAGAGGGGGAAAGAACCGACGATTTGAGAAAGGGATTCGTGTTCGAGTCTCTTGACCGTATTTTATTTTCAAAAATATTTTCAATCGATAAAAAGCCCCGGTGCGCTTCGCCGCGTCCCGTTTAAAAAGGTCGTCCGCTCACATCCGTCTTCTATTAACCATAACTTTTTTCGTCCGATATCCAAATTAGGTGATTCAAGATCCATTGGAAAGCTAGATGAATTATCTAAAACTTTGTATTTATTGAGAATCTCCAAATTCATCGTATAAATACCCCAAAATCGGCTCTGAAGTTGATAAACATGCAAGCGTCAATTGGATCTGGACTTTTCACTGATTGCACACTTCATCTTGTTTCCTTCATAACTTTCTCATCCCAAATCCTATTCCTCTGATCTAATACTTGTTGAAAAGATCATGAAAAGATCTTCGACTTTGCTTTTAAGTGAAACTCCTGAATTGGCCTCCAACTATCTTGAATTTATCTCCAAAAAATCTTGATAAAAATCTTCAAGCACCCATCGAACTTAAATCACATACCTCAGCTTGTAATCAACTCGGGTCTCAACCCCTGCATATTCTAGCTCACAAACTGAGTCAAACTATACAAGTCTTCGGTTTCACAACCTCGGAATAAAGAAAAACCAAAAGCAATGAAAATAAACTACAAATAACCAAACTATACATAAAAACAAAACACACAAAAATAGGAAAAATACATGAAATGCAATACAAGAATGCTAAATATCAGTCAAATTATCCATCAATGGGGTTCCATAACGCCTAGAATATAAGGTCAAAACTGACCTTATCATTGGTCAGTGGCACCATTTCATCAGTAGGTTCTATACCAATATATAGGAGGATTTCAGTGATTAAGCATCCATAAGTAAGTAAGTGTTTTGACTGAGCCATCTGATTGATGATCAGGACAGCCAGGTTCAGAGGTATGCTCTCTAGGAGATGCCAAATGATGTAAAGTTCGAAGTGGGATACTGAGTTTTTACTGAACCTCTTTGGTATAATGTATTGAGAGTAGAAGAAGTGTGCTAGCCTTGCATTCTTAGGCAGATGAGTTGCGATGATCTCACCAGTCATTCCTTCTAGCACCAGGTAGTTTGAGTCAAACTGTTTGATTTTCTTCCCATCTCCAACCTTTTTGAGAATAGTACTATTGTCTTCAGTATCCAAAATGTCAGCTAGTACATTTGGAGTGATGGTTATTTTGGTACCTCGAACCAGGGTGTGAAGTAGTCCGGTTGGGTATTGTCTATGAGCATGTTCCTATAGAACTCGAGTATGAGATCCTCATAAGTAATGGATTGAATGTTGAAGAAGGATTGCCATTATTGTTGGTGAATCCAAGTTCTAAAGGGCTCTGTTGTGGAGACATAAGAATAATCAAATGTTTTGGGTTTAAGGATAGAATAAGAACCAATATTGGGGTAAGGACGCCTTGATCTAGAGAGAACAAGGTCATTCGGGGCTTGATTGTTCTTGTGTTTGACCATGATGATCAAGAAGCATTTTAGGGTTTTGAGAATAAAAAATCGCAGAGATTTGAGAGTAGATGAAGCAGAAAGTGGGAAATAAGGTTATAGAGAGACTATATATAGAGACTATATATAGAGGTTTTCAGCCTGGAAAAGACCAAATGCCCCTGGAATTTTAAATCTGAAATGGTATATAGCCGTTTAAGGAACCCAAGAGTCTTGTCAGCTGTCAAAAGCATTTAAGATCTTTCTTGGGATATGTACTAATTTTAGGTCAGTAATGATGATGCATATGTGTCAGCATAATACGTGGCATTTCAGAAGAATAATACAAGCAATTAAATAAATAACAGGGATTGAGGAGTGTACTGAGTTATTGAAGAGGGTTGGTGATCCTAATAGCCCCTCTGAGAGTGTTGAATTTTTCCTTACTCAGTGCCTTAGTGAATATATCAGCCAGCTGATCTTCAGTAGGGACAAAGATGAGCTTGATATATCCCTTCTGACCATGATCTCTGATGAAGTGATGTCTGATACTGACATGCTTCATACGGTTGTGCTGAACTGGATTCTTGGACAGATCAATAGCACTTTTGTCATCACACTTTAATTCAATAGCTTCTGATCTGATTCCAAAATCTTCTAATTGTTTCTTAATCCATAGGAGTTGAGCTATGCAGCTTCCAGCAGCAATATACTCAACTTCAATAGTTGAAAGACCTACTGAGGCTTGCTTCTTACTGAACCATGACACTAAACACTCTCTAAGAAAGTGACATCCACCTAATATGCTCTTTCTTTCCAGTCTATCTCCCCCATACTCCGCATCAGTATATCCCATTAGATTGATGTCTGACTTGATTGGATACCACAAACCTGCATCTATTGAGCTATTCAAATAGCTTAAGATACGTTTAACAGCAGTTAGATGTGAATCTTTTAGGTTAGATTGAAAACACGCACAATAACATACTGAGAAATGTATATCAGGTCTACAGGAAGTTAAGTACAATAAGGATCTAATCATACCATGATAGAGCTTAGGGTCAACTGATTGTCCAGTCTTATGCTCACTCAGTACCGTATCTGAGCTCATAGGAGTACTAATTAACTTACAGTTGTCCATACCGAATTTCTTCAGTATCTCTCGAGTATAATTGGACTGATTAATAAAAATGCTATTTTTACTTTGTTTTGATTTGTAATCCTAGGAAGAAGTTCAGTTCTCCTATCAGGGACATTTCAAACTCAGCTTGCATCATAATACTGAAATATTTGCATAGAAGTTCATTGGTACGACCAAAGATAATGTCATCAATATATATCTGAATGAGCAATATATACTGAGACTTTTTCTTTATCAAAAGGGTAGTATTAGCTTTGCCTCTTTTGAAATCCTTAAAAATCAAGAAATTGGCCAATCTCTCATACCAGGCACAAGGTGCCTGCTTCAGGCCATAGAGGGCTTTCCTAAGCTTATAGACATGGTCAGGATACTGATGATCCTCAAAGCTAGGAGGTTGTCTAACAAAAACTTCTTCCTCAATATAGTCATTGAGGAATACGCTTTTGACATCCATTTGAAAAAGCTTAAAACCTATGTGGCTAGCAAAAGCACAAAGGATTCTTGTAGCTTCTAACCTAGCTACTGGGGCAAAGGTTTCACCATAATCAATCCCCTCTTATTGATTATACCCTTGTGCCACCAGTCTGGCTTTGTTCCTAACTATGTTACCTAACTCATCAAGCTTGTTCTTGAAGACCTATTTTGTTCCAATTATTGATTTGCATCTGGTTCTGGGTACTAGATCCCACACTTTGTTCCTCTTGAATTGATTAAGCTCCTCTTGCATGGAAATCATCCAGTACTCATCATGTTCAACATCCTTAAAAGTCTTTGGCTCCAGTTTTGATACGAATGCTATGTTTCCAAAGTATCTATTCAGTTGGGCCCTTGTCATCATACGGTTCTCAGCTCGATCGATAATGTTCTCTGAAGGATGACTTCTGTGGTATCTCATTTCTCTTGGGAATCCTTCATTGTCATCTTCCTCTTGGGTTCCAATAATATCTCCTGTCTACAGAGAGGTTCCTATAGTGTCAATTAGTTGAAGATTATTGAACTGAGTTTTAGTATCTATACCTTAAGTATCATCGTTGGGTACTAGGTCTACGAGGTTATTCTCAGTCTGATTGATATCTGATCTTTGTTCAGTACTCAAATGAGCTCCAGTAGTCTTCTTAGTAGGGTGTTCAGTACCACTAATTAGTGTTTAAAATGAAGCACTTGCAGGTACTGAATTGTTAGTTTCATCGAACTTTACATGCACTGATTCTTCTACTACTGAGGTTCTTTTGTTAAAAACTCTATAAGCCTTACTAGATGTTGAGTAACCATGGAAAATCCCTTCGTCAGACTTAGAGTCAAACTTTCCAAGATTGTCCTTAGTGTTTAAAAGGAAGCACTTACATCCAAAAGCCTTAAAGTATCCAATTCTAGGTTTTCGACCTTTCCATAGCTCATATAGGATTTTCTTCAATATGGGTCTGATAAGAGCTATTGAGAATGTAACATGCTGTATTGATAGCTTTATCCCAAAAATATTCTGGAAGTTTGTTCTCACTGAGCATGGTTCTGGCCATCTCAATAAGGGTCCTATTTTTTCTTTCAACAATCTCATTTTGTTGAGGTGTTCTTGGAGCTGAAAAATTATGGTCTATACCCTTGTTATTACAAAAATCTTCAAAGAATTAGTTTTTTAATTATCTCCCATTGTCATTTCTAATATGAGCAATTTTTGAACCTTTCTCAGTTTTAATACGTTTGTAAAAGATTGAAAAATATTCAAAAGAGTCATCTTTGCTACTGAGAAAGAGTACCCATGTAAAATGAGAGAAGTCATCTACAACCACTAAACTATATTTCTTCTTGCCCAAGCTCATTGGTTAAACTGGGTCAAAGAGATCTAAGTGAAGCAGCTCAAGTGGTCTCTCAGTAGTGACTACATTTTTACTCTTAAAGGACTTTCTGGTCTGTTTACCTAATTCACAAGCATCACATAAGTGATCTTTATCAAATTTAATACTAGGTAGTCCTTCTACCAATTTCTTCTTGACAAGCTTAGAAAGTAAGTTCATGCTTGCATGTCCTAACCTTCTATGCCATAGCTAAGAGTTTTCCTCAGTGGGTACTAGACAGAAATATTTTGAAAACCTTTTACTCAGATCGATCATAAAAACATTTTCAGTACGGGGAGAAAATAAAATTATTTTGTCAAACTCAGAATCACTAACAGTATAGCCATGTGACTCGAACAAAAGTTTATTACCTTCATCGTATAATTGAGAGAGACCAAGTAAGTTATACTTCAAATCTAAGACCAGAGATACATTCTCAATAGCAGGGCTTGTGCCAATAGTTCCATGCCCAAGTATCTTCCCTTTTTGGTTATCTCTGAAGCTGACCGTTCCATTTTTCTTTTCAGTATAGGTGATGAACTGACTTCCATCACCTGTCATATGCCTCGAGCATGCTGTCTATGTACCACATTGAAGACTTCTCCATGCATCTCAGGCTTACCTGTAAGAAATCACTTGTTTTCAGGTACCCAAATTGAATTTGGTCCTATAGGGTTAGCTTTGGGTCTCCAGACTAACTTCTCAGTAGTCTGACCTTTCCTTACCCTGCACACTATTAAGGTGTGACCAGATCTCACACAATAGTCAGACTCAATATTCCTACTGGGCCGTCTGTCAAAGGGCCTCACATTTCTTTTCTTATACCCTATATTGGGTTTCCTGACATACTGGTCTAAGTATTATTTGCTACTGACTCAATCTTAGCATGCAATAGTTTATTATTTTCTAATGACTCATCAGTTTGCATCCTTAACTGAGTTGAGGAATTGTCTTGTATTGAGTTATTTTCCAGTAGCAGTGTGACCTCTAATTTCAGAATGGAATTAGCATTTTCGATCTCAGTACACTATCTTTTTAATATTTTCGTTTTGTTTATGGCTGCCTCTAAGCATTTATGTATACTGTAGACATACTCAGTAAATTTATAAATAGATAAAGGAGTATCAGTTACCTTAATATCTCGTGAGGTGCTATTTTCCCCAGTACGTAGCTTAGACTCTGAGTCACTCTCAGCATCCTTAGCCATGAAACAAACATTAGCCACCTCCTTAGCCTCTTCATCTTCAGATGAGTCATCATTGTCACTCTAGGTAGCCTTTATTGCTTTTCTTCTTTCTTTCTTTTCTTTCAGTAGCTTAGGGCAACTGGATCTGATATGTCTAGAATGATGACATTCAAAGCAGGTAATTGGTTTTGATGAGGTAGATTCTTTCTTGTACTGATCACCTTTCTTGAGATTCTGCTTCTGAAACTTTCCACCTTTCCTAAGCATTCTCCTCAGCTTTCTTGTGATCATTGCAACATCTTCATCATCTAAGGAGGATTCAGACTCAAAACTATACACTCTCAGTACGATGGATTTTTTCCTCTTCTCTTCTGGTTTGTCTTTTAATTAGAAAGCCTTCATAGTGCTTTTATGGGTCATCAATGAACCCATGAGATCATCATATCTATACTTGCTCAGATCGTGCACTTCTTCAATAGCTATTTTCTTTGCCTGCTAGCTATTGGGGAGGCTTCCGAGGACTTTCTTTACTTGCTCCTCTTCAGTTATCACTTCCCAAGTCTCTTGAGCTCATTCACTATGTTAGTGAATCTGGCGTTCATCTCAGCAGCCTTTTCTCCTTCCACCATCTCAAATAGCTCATAGTAAAGCATGTACTAATTTATCTTGTGCTCTTTTACTTTTGTATTTCCTTTATAGGTTACCTATAGCTTTCTCTAGATCTCTTGTGCATTTTCATATCCAGAGATCTTATTATACTTATTTGCATCTAGTGCACAGTGGAGGATATTTATAGCCATGGCATTCGTCTGAATATTTCTTAGATCAAACTCTGTGAGTTCATTTTCTAGTTTGCGCACGATATCTCCATTTTCTAATATTTTTATTGGTTGATGTGGGCCATGGAGAATAACCATCCAAGCTCTCGTTTCAGTGGCTTGGATGAAATTCTTCATCCTATTCATCCGAAAGGTATAGTTCGAGCCAAAGAATAACAGCGGTCTAGTAATGGATAATCCTTTAGGAAGGATTTGAGTTGTTTTATTACCAGGGAGTTGTCTGATATTGCTAGATATGATATCGTTCCTCTGAGATGGTTAAATCCTTCAGTACAGAGTTAGGCTCTGATACTAAATGTGGATCCCAATTATGGCTAAAAAAGTCAAGAGGGGGGTGAATTGACACTTTTTAGAAATTTTGTAGTGTAAGAGCTGGGTACTGAGTATGTCAACATAGGTACTGATACTGAGTGTTGAATTCAGTAGATGACTGAGTTCAAAGGTGATATTGAGTGTATGGGCTCAGTTTAAGGTGTGCTTAGTAAAGAAGTATTGAGCAGAGAAGTAAAGGTACTGTAAAATAAAGAACATAAGCAATTTATATTGGTTCGCTACTTATCCTCAGTACCTATATCCAGTCCCCAAGGTACCGTCCCTTGAGAGTTACTTCACTATGAGTCCTTTCAGGTAGGAAACAAACCTTTACAACTTAATCTAACCCACTACTGAGTACCGTTCTCCATAGCAACTAAGCTATCTATCGCTTACCCTCAACAGTATTAACAATGCAAATAACAAGTGTATGAAAATTCTAACACAGTAGAAAGAATTAAAACAATGATCAACAAGAATAATGAATTATTTCTTTGAAGATTAAAGAATTTGAAAGTTCTTGAGTTCTTGTTTCTTGAATTTTCTGTAAACCTTCTTAACCTAGCATAAGTGCGGAATTCTTCTACTTATACTGCTCCATTAAGACTATCCCTTGAGTGCTGGTCCTTGGATCAGTTGATCTTTAGCCGTTGATGAAGTAATTTGTCCTCAGTAAGGGATTTCCAATGGTGTTGTCTTCTGGTCTGACATTGAGTGATTCTGGTTGGGTGATGGTACTGATTTGTTTCCTTATTTGGCATGATTTTGTTGCCACCCATTGTACCTTCTTCTTTTTCCCCTTCTTTTATGGTATTAGTCAGCGGTAGTAAGGGATAACTTTTTAGCCAATTATCTGCACACTTATCAAACCGTTAGGAGCACCACGTGTCATCACACAAATCTTTCTAAATCTAATTTTTCAAAAACACACTTTATATTATTTTGTCATCTTCAAAAATAAATTTGAATTAGGGTTCCAACAAAGGCTGTTGAGAAAGTGTAACGTCTATTAACAGACTCTTCAACAGTTTTTCCCTTCTTTTCTTTTTTCAATTTACAGATTCATAGATGTATAAAAAGGATGTAATGTTGTTTTTGATAAATAAGAGAGAGTAGAAAGATTGAATCCTCTTTCATGGTATCAGAGCCATGGTGAAAAAATCAAGAAATAATACATCCAATATACTAAGGGAAGAAATCAACGAAGAAGTAAGGACTGGTTCACATCCAGTAGGAATTCAAGTTTCTGCATAGCACGAGAACACGAATATGGTGCTAGTTACCATGCTATTCGACGGAAATAATTTTTTACCATGGAGTAGACAAGTACAAAGGGCATTGCCTGTAAAGGACAAGATGTATTACATTTTGTCAGATCGGAAATCTACAGCACAAGGATCTTTAGATTACGAGCAATGGTATAAGAATGACTGCCTTGTGACTGCTTGGTTATTAAATTCGATGACAAAGGAGTTCGTTAAAGCTTTCTTGTATGCTGAAGATGCCAGATCATTATGGAAGGAACTCGAAGAAGGGTTTGGTAGAAGTAATGGTCCTAGGCTCTTCCAAATTAAGAGAGAAATAAGCTTGCTAATGCAAGGTAACTTCTCTGTCATGATTTACTCTACAAAGCTAAAAAGATTATGGGATGAGTTAGATTTGCTTAGAGTCTATCCTGCATATAAATGTGGAGTCATGAAGGATTGTATTTGTGAGATTGTGTAAAAAACTATGAAATTGAATGAGGAAGATAGGCTTATACAGTTTCTTATGGGGTTAAATGAGGCATATGATTCAGTGAAATCCCGAATACTACTGGTGGATCCATTGCCTTCTTTGAGCAAAGCCTATGCTATGTTACAAAGAATTGAGAATTAGAAGGAAATTTCAATTGATCATGGTTTCGAAATGGCAAGTTATTCTCAAAACAAGAATTTGTCAAGATCATATAAGAAGTGGGATAAAAATGACCGGAAGGAAGAAAAGAAATACAGTTATTGCAATCGAGAAAATCATACAAGTGATTCTTATTTCAAGCTGATTGGGTACCCCGAATGGCATCCAAAATCCAAGAAAAAGGGAGCAAGGAGGCAATATCAAGCTCATAATACAGTAGGAGTTAACCAGGCAGGTTCTGATGAAGGTTCTGGTTTTACTTTCGAAGAAGAAATAAATCAAGAAGAAGATAAGAGTTTTAATCAGATGATGCAGGAAATGTATAACATGTATAAAAAGAAGAAAGTGGCAAACTTCGAAACCCCTCGGAATTCAACTTCAACCAGTAAGAGACAGTAGGAGTTCAGTGCATTTGCGGGCTATGCAGGTAAATCCCATGAATTAAATGCTTTTGAGTGGATTGATAGCGTAGCCACATCACATATGTGTTCCAATTTAAATCTATTCCATGAATTCATTGAAGTAAAGAGAAAACATAAAGTGATTTTCCTGATGGTAGTATAAGGGTAGTTACTTATACTGGAGATATTTGTCTATCTGAAAACTTGAGATTGAGGAATTTTATTTACATTCCTCAGTTTAGATTCAACTTAATCTCAGTTGGTCAGTTGATGAAGGATAGAAAAGTATATGCCATTTTTAAAACTAATCAATGCATGTTGCAGGACCGAGCAACACTATCCATTTTGGCAGTGGCATGGATGAAAGAAGCATTGTACAAGATTACAAGTGATTCCTTTAATAAAGATGTTTGCAGCAAATTTCGTAATTGTATGCAAAGTTCAGATTCATTCGTGTGTTTAAGACCTAAATTTGTAATACTTTTAAATCCATCCTTAAAACATATTTTATCCAAATAAAATTTTTTCTTATAATTTACCAAAAATCACGATATTATAATTTTAACTCCAAAATAGGCAGCATGTAACAACCATTGTACAAGCTAAATATAAACATAAAAATTGCTCCAAAAATTCAAATAAATTTCACAATTATTTTTTCATGCATGATGAGGTCGGTTTTGACCTCATCTTTTCATGATAATTCTAATATATTCGATGAGGTTTTTGCAACATTTACATGCTTGATTGTCATATGTCGTGTGTTTTTCACTGTTTTAGAATTTTTTTATTTTGTGACATTTCCATGCGTTTAGCTTACTTTTTCGTTTACCTGTGTTTAATTATGTTATGCTTCTTTTTGTTGGTGATGTTATGTGTTTTTGTGTGTGCGTGAACAGGGCTTGAGCCGAGATTCCCGAAACCCATACGAAATGGCAGTAAAAAGGAAGTTCTGAATGGAGCAGGCAAGGCACGCAACTCGTGTTGAAGGGGCACAAGACTCGTGCATTTTTTAAGCCAAGCAACCAATTTTCCAGAAGAAACACACGACTCGTGTGCCCTATAGCACACGACTCGTGTAATTTTTGAAGCACTCCATGGATTTTCTCAGTTAAAGGCACACGACTCGTGCGCAAGGGGAACGCGAGTCGTGTGCATGTCATAGAACCACACCAACTCAAGTTTAATTTGGATTTTTATTTCCTATTTAGTCTAAAGTATAAATAGAACCTTATATGCTTGTATTAGATTATCCAGATACTCTGTAATTCTCTCTTCCCCTCTCCCGAACTAGGTTTAGCTTGGTTTTGATTATTTCTTCTACAACTTGACTAGGATTTCGGGAGAATTGTCTCCACCGATTCAATTGCAACCGCCGGAGTCCGGTTGACGGTAATATTAAGGGCAGTTTTTCTTTCCCTTCTGTATTATTTTCAATTAGTTGTGAACCGCAATCCAGTCTGGATCGGTATACGTTTATATATCTATTTTCATCTCTTGTCAATATTGATTACAATCGATTTATGCATATTATTGTATTTGTGATTGGATTTATTTTACGTACTTCGAAAAAGGTTTAATCTGATAGGCTTCATATAAGTCTGGTCCTATCGGAATTGACAAGAAATCGTAGGGAATTGACAAACTCACGACATTACGGACACTTAGTTTCTAAACCCGGAACTAGTCCTACCGCTTATAAACGGATAAATAGGCCAAGCACCAATAGACCTAGGTTTGCGTTATTGGAACCCTTTTGCATGCTCAATATTCATAATTTGATTTGTGATTGTTATTGCTTCGAGCTCCATCCCATCTCATTCCGAGGGAATTATCAGTTCTAGATCACTTAAGTT
>CAOJCR014932965.1:0-11910 GCA_948330485.1 Euphorbia neoarborescens
GCAGGACGAGACTTTGATGCCACATTTATAACTAAGTGATCGACCTTCTAAGTTGCTGATGTTCTTGGACACACAAAGCCTGGACTTTGCCAAGTTCACCTTCTGTCCTGAGATGGAGCAAAACCTTTTCAAGCAATTCCCAATGGTTTCAATTTACTCCTCATTGGCCTCACTTAAGAGGAAAAGATCATTGGCGAAGAACAAGTGAGATACCATAGGGCAGTGCTTGTTACATTGAATTCCTCTCCATTTACCTTCATCTACCTGCTTCTGAATTGCTTGACCAAACCTTTCCATGCATAACATGAATAGATAAGGTGATAGAGGATCCCTTTATCGAAGGCCCCTGGACGGCTTGAAAGGTTATGTCATACTGCCATTGAACAACACTCTCATAGTTGAGGTTGAAATGCACTCCCTGATTAATTCAATCCAGGGGGGTATGTTGATCTGCTGTACAGTATCACTTATGAATGTCCATTCCAGGAGATCATATGCTTTCTGAAGATCTATTTTTATGGCCAGCCATCCCTTCTTCCCAGACTTGGTACGCATGGAATGAATGATCTCTTGGGCTATAACAATGTTGTCATTTATCTGCCTCCCTTGCACAATGCTACTTTGGTTCTGGCTAATTAACCCCGGTTCCAAGGATTTCAATCTGCTTGCTATGATTTTGGTGATGATTTTGTAAATGACATTGCATAGACTGATGGATCTGTATTGTGAAAGATCTCCGGGGTTTCTAGTCTTGGGAATCAGTACCAAAAGGGTTTCATTGATCTCCTTCACCCGTTAGGTACCTGCGACGACATTGAGAACGAACTAGCAGACACTATCCTTGACAGTCCCCCAATGTGTCTAGTAAAATCCTGCTGGCAACCCATCAACTCCTGGGGCTTTTGTAGCCTTCATCTCAAAAACTGCTTGCTTGATGTCATCCTTTGTTACTGTTCTGAATGTCTCCTGTAGTTTACTCGAATCAATAGCAGGGAACTCAGCAGTGTAGTCTTCCACTTGGGCCATAGGAAGGTCTGATGTGTAGAGCTTGCGGTAGAACATGGTGGTCCATTGTTTCAGCTGGTCTTGATCTTCCAACCAGTTTCCTTCCGCATCCTTCAGCCTATCAATCTTGTTATTCTTTCTTCTGATCATAATGTACATTTATCTCTTGAGAGTTCAAAATACACTATGTATCATTTCAAGTAGGATGCAAACCTTTCACAACTTAGTCTAACTAGCCTGAGTGGGTACCATCCTCAGAAGCTAACTTAAACTAATTACTGCTTACCATCAACAGTATTGAAAACAAATAAGTAATTGAAAAAATTTACAACTCAAAAATGAATTTGAAAGTTAAGTTCTAATCTAAAAATATTCTCTCTTTTGAATTTACAAAATTCTTGAAAATGATAGAGCTTAAAATTCTATCTTGTGTTCTCTATAAAGTCTTGGTAACTTTGCCCATTTGAAGACTTTCTCTATTTACTAATCCAGTAAGAGTAGCCATTGAAGGCTAGTCCATAGATCAGTTGAGTTTTGACCGTTGATGAGGATTTTTGTCTTCAGTCTGGGGTTTCCAATGGTGTTGTCTCCTTATCTGTACTAAGCAGAGGCTGATCAGACCGACCACAAAAATATTTCCTAATATGGGTACTGACAGTTGGTCAACTGATGAAAGTATCCTTGTTGCCTGACCAATAACAGTAATGAAACAATAACTTTCCTAATTTGGTTAGGTCCTTTATCTACTCAATATACTTAGACAGAAGAACACGTTACAAGCACTAATGAGATAAATTTAAGTCAGTATTAATGTTTAAACACACTTATAATTTATTTTGTCGTCTTCAAAAATTAAAATCAAAATAGGGTTCCAACAATCTCCCCCATTTTAATGATGAAAAAATAATTTAGCATATGTGAGTGTTAAGTATTTGAAAAGAAAATTTTCAATTCGTTATTGAAAGTAAGAGCAAATATTGGGAACAATAAAAGACTAAATAGAATGTAGAACTGAACAAAATTTCATTCATATAAAGGATAATGCACGAAGTACATGAATGAGCGAAACAAAAAAAATTCTAAGTCTAAATAACTATGGCTAGGAAGACTTAGGATCACTAGGAGGCCTACTAGAACTGGGTCTAGAGTCAGATGCATTATCTTCCGTTTTGTCAGCATCAGAGGGGAGAGGTGGTAATGCTAAAGGAGCAGGTCTGGATATTAGCTCTTGTGTGGTTCTCTGATATTGAACCAGATGATTATTCATTTCAGCCGTAAGAACATTCCACTGAGCTTGATCTTCAACCAATAAGTATTGCTACAATTCATTGCCCAAAAACATAAGTGCCTTAGTATTTTAGATGGAATTCTTGGCCTATTGAGTACAGTTGGTTTGGATAATTTTAAGAAGATGAGAGGACATGGCCTTCATTCCTGCTTTAATCTTGGCAGCCCTAGATGAATATGTGAGGATCTCGGAGGATATCTTGGACTGATTCACCTTAATGATTTCCAAAGTTGCATTCTGAGGAGCATTCAGTTCTCTGAGAGTCTCAATCTATGAACTCAGACTTTGTGAATTCTTAGTGATCAGCTTCGTAAGAAATTCAACGTCTGACTGAAGCTGAGACTTAACCAATGAAGCATACAAAGACAATGGGTATAATCTTCACTACTGATTGAAGCTCTTTTATCTGACTGAGATTGTTCAGTTGAATAGAGGCCACTTTGTTGACCATGCTCAGTGATAAAGATGATACTTGGAGAGCAGCTGCATTGTGGACCATGGCCTTTAGGTTGTTGAGCTCAGCAAGGATAAGGCCAAGATCTCCCATATTGATGGTTGAGGGAGTAGGTAGAGGCACAGACTGAGGCAGAAGAGTCTTCATCTGATGGAGGAGACACTCCATTATATTGACTATTAGATTTTGTGAGGCACAAAGGCTTGTTGAGACTGAGGAGGAGGATTGGAAGATGATGGTACTGATGGAGACAGAGTAGCAACAGGAGCAGGAGCAGGATCAAAAGTCTGAAAAAGAGGAGGAGAAAGTGTTGGATCAGAGATAGGAGTAGGTAAGGGAGCAGGATTCTCAGTAGTTGCCTTTGGAATCTTTTCAGCTTGATTCAATTTTGGTTCATCAGAGGGAAGATCTTCAATATGAATGACATCTGATATTTGTGGGATAGCGTGAAGCTGATGAGGAGAGTTAGTGGGTGATGGAAGCATAGGAGATGAAGGAGGTGTCTGATGGACAGGTGTCTAAGGCAGAAGAGACGGAACTTCCTCAATAGGAGTTGAAAGAGCTGTCATGAAACCAAAGGTAACTCTCTCAGTACCAGATGGCTCAATATTAAGAGAGTCTTTAGACAGGTTCTGAGGAGCATCCAACATCTGTCTGATCTCTTCATTAGTCTCAGAGTCAGAAGAAGACACTATAGTTCGTTTGCTGACAGTAGGAGCGGTCCTCTTCTTCTTAATGGACAGCTTGAATCTGATGCCAGCTGCCTTATCAGTTTCCATGAGCTTGGTCTTTGGACTGGACTCTCCAATCTTCCTTAGCTTGGCTGGAGGGGAACAGTCCTAGGGTTTCCTAACCCTTTCCTTTATTACTTTCCTTTCGTAAGGCTTCTTGTAATCTAACCCCATGAGGATCTTCTCATCCATTTGGGAAGACTGCATAGGCTCCATATCTTTAGTAGGGTAGATGGATAAATGCTCCAGTTTGTCTGTTATGAGTGTTCCATAGGGCAGAAATCCCTTTGGCTGCATCATTTGAGAGATAATCAATACTGGGATGTTAATGCGTCTGTTCTCCAGTATGTGACAAATAATACACAGTTCAAACCTGGAGATAGAGTTCCTGCTGAATTTCTTCGGCATGATGTACTGAGACACCAAGTAGTGTGCTAGTCTAGCTTCTCTAGGAAAATAGGTTGAAATCAGTTCACCAGCCAGATAGTTAGAATCGAAGTCCTTAACCCTCTGTTCCAGTAGCGTCTACATCTAGTATGTCTCTCAGTACCTCTGGGGTGACTCTATTTGATTTCCCAGAGACTATGGTCTGAAAGGAGTCTGTTCTTTCTGGGTCTCTGACCATGTTACCATAGAACTGAGTGATCAGGTCTTCAAATGCTAGAGATTGAACGTTGAGGAAAGTTTGTCAGTGGTTTTTACGAATCCAAGTCTTAAAGGGTTCAGTAATGGAGATGTAGGCATATTGGAATGCCCTCAGTCTCAGAATGGAGCAAGACTGAATATCAGGAAAGGGTCTAAAGTTATCCTTCTCAGAAGTTTCATCGGTGTTTCTGCTAGCCTTGCGTTTATGTGTCATGTTAAATCGGAAAATAGAGAGAACTTAGGGTTTTTAAAGAGATAAAAGGAAAGCTAGAGAGAGAGGCAGAAGGTAAAAGTGAGAGAGCATTTTCTATCAGCCTATATATAGGGATATTAAGAATATAGAAAGATGAAATATCCCAGATTTTGAATTCTAGCCGTTTGAGACATTCAAGATGTCCAATCAGCCGTATTTCCCATTAAGATGACTCTTGGGAACCGTAACCGAAGTGAAATCAGTAATGATGATGCAAACGTAGAATTTCAGTATTAATAAAGAAATGCCATTTAATATTGACAAAAATTAAATAACAGGGATATATGAGGTGTACACATTTACTGAAGAGGATTGGTCCTTCCGATGGATCCTTTGAGAGTAGTGAACTTATCCTTGGTCAGTGCTTTGGTGAATATGTTAGCCAGTTGGTCTTCAGAAGGTACAAAGATCAGATTGATATCTCCCTTCTGAACATAATCCCTGATGAAGTGATGTTTGATACTGATGTGCTTCATTCGGCTGTGCTGAACAGGATTCTTGGACAGTTCAATTGCACTTTTGTTGTCACACTTTACCTCAATTGCATTCGATCTGATTCCAAAATCTTCTAATTGCTATTTGATCCACAAGAGTTGGGCAACACAGCTTCCAGAAGCAATATATTCATCTTCAATAGTTGAGAGGGCTACCGAGGCTTGCTTCTTACTGAACCTTGATACCAGACACTCTCCAAGGAAGTGACATCCTCTTGACGTACTCTTCCTTTCCAGTCTATCTCCCCCACAATCCGCGTCAGTATACACCATCTGCTTAAAGTCTGAGTTGACTGGATACCATAACCCTGCATCTACTGAGCTATGTAAATACCTTAAAATTCTCTTAACAACTGTTAGATGTGATTCCTTAGGATTGGATTGAAAACGTGCACAATAACATACTGAAAAGTGAATATTAGGTCTACTGGCAGTTAGATATAATAAGGATCCAATCATACCTCGTATAACTTATTGTCAGCTGACTTACCAGTCGTGTCCTCGCTCAGTATGGTGTCTGAGCTCATTGGAGTAGCTATTGACTCACATTATCCATACTGAATTTCTTCAATATCTCACGGGTATACTTGGACTGATTTATAGAAATGCAATTTTTACTTTGTTTGATTTGTAATCCAAAGAAGAAGTTTAGTTCTCCCATCAAAGATATCTAAAACTCAGCTTGTATCAAATTACTAAATTCTTTGCAAAGGTTTTCGTTTGTACTACCAAAAATAGTATCATCAATATATATTTGTGCTAACAAAATATGTTGAGTTTTTCTTTTAAAAAACAAGGTAGTATCAGCTTTTCCTCTTTGAGAATCTTTTGAAATCAAGACTTTAGTCAGCCTCTTACACCAAGCACATGGTGCTTGTTTCAGACCATAGAGGGCTTTCTTTAGTTTGAAAACATGATCAGGAAAATTATGATCCTCAAAGCCAGGAGGTTGTTTTACAAAGACTTCTTCCTCAATGAGCCCATTGAGAAAGACACTTTTAACATCCATTTGTAAGAGCTTGAATCCCATGTGACTTGCAAAGGCATATAAGATTCTTATAGTTTCTAACCTAGCTACTGGGGCAAAAGTCTCACCATAGTCAATACCTTCCTGTTGATTATATCCTTAAGCCACCAATCTTGCCTTGTTCCTGACTATGTTTCCTGACTCATCAAGGTTATTCTTGGAGACCCACTTTATTCCAATGATAGATTTGCCTCTGGGTCTGGGGACTAGTTCCCACACTTGATTCCTCTTGAATTGGTCTAGTTCTTCTTGCATTGCATTCATCCGGTACTCATCATGTTCAGCATGTTGAAATGTTTCGGGTTCCAGTATTGAGACGAAAGAAACATTCCCAAAATATCCATTCAGTTGGGCTCTTGTCATCATTCTATTCTTAGCTTGGTCTATAATGTTCTCTGGAGGATGACTTCTGTGATATCTAGTCTCTATTGGGAATCCGTAGTTGTCATCTTCCTCTTGGGTTCCAACAATATCATCTTGCTACTGAGATGTTCCTGCAGTCTCGGTCAGATTATTATTATTTAACTGAGTCTCAGTAGGTATACCTTCAGTATTGGTATTGAGTTCTAGATCTACTGAGTTTCTTTTAGTATGATTGCTGATGTCTGATTTTACTTTAGTACCACACTGAGCCGCTGAAGTCTTGTCAGTAAGGTTGTCAATACCTTTAACCTTTGAGTGCTTATCAGCATCTTCTGATTCAAATTTTCTCTGCATAGATGGGTTAGTTTCATCGAATTCCACATGTATTGATTCTTCTACTACTAAGGTTCTTTTATTAAAAACTTTGTAAGCCTTGCTAGATGTGGAATATCCAAGGAAAATTCCTTCATCAGATTTAGAATCAAATTTAGCTAGGCTATCTTTTGTGTTTAAAATAAAGCACTTGCACCCAAAAGCTTTGAAATATCCAATTCTTGGCTTGCTTCCCTTCCATAACTCATAGGGAGTCTTCTTCAATATGGCTCTGATGAGAGCCCTATTGAGAATATAGCAAGCTGTATTGATAGCCTCATCCCAAAAGTATTTAGGAAGTTCATTTTCGCTCAGCATTGCTCTGGCCATTTCAACAACGGTTCTATTTTTCCTTTCAACAGTCCCATTTTGTTGAGGTATTCTACGAGTTAAAAAAATTATGATCAAGTCCCTTGTTATTATAGAACTCCTCAAAGAATTGATTTTTAAATTCTCTACCATTATCACTTCTAATGTGGACAATTTTTAAATCCTTCTCAGTTTCAATACGTTTGCAAAGATTCAAAAAGTTTTCAAAAGTATCATCTTTGCTACTGAGAAATGATACTCAAGTAAAACGTGAGAAATCAACCACTACAAGTAAGCCATATTTCTTTTTACCCAAGCTCATTGGCTGAACTGAACGAAAGAGATCTAGATGCAATAGTTCTAGTGGTCTTTTGATGGATACTTGATTTTTGCTTTTGAAGGATGATTTGGTTTGATTACCAAACTGACAAGCCTTACACAAAAGGTCTTTGTCAAAATTGAGACTTGGCAATCCTTCTACTAATTGCTTCTTAGATAATTTGGATATAAGATTCATACCGGCATTACCCAGTGTTCTATGCCAAAGCTAAAAGTTTACTTCTTTTGAAACTAAGCAAAAATTATTTGAAAACCTTTTACTTAAATTAAGCAAAAAAACTTTTTCAGTACAAGGGGCAAACAAAATAGTTTTCTCAGTTTTAGAATCAATAACAGTGCATCCATATGACTCAAAAATGACCTTATACCCTTTATCACAAAGTTACGATACACTCAATAAATTATACTTCAAACCTGATACTAGGGAGACATTCTGAATAGTTGGGCTTGTTCCAATAGTTCCATGCCCAAATATCTTTCCTTTCTTATTATCATCGAAGCTGACGTTCTTATTCCTTTGTTCAGTATAGGTGATGAACTAACTTTCATCACCGGTCATGTGCCTTGAGCATGTGCTGTATATATACCATATTGTTGACTTCTCCACGCATCTCAGGCTTACCCACAAAATGGTCACTTGTTTTTAGGTACCCAAACTAAGTTGGGTCCTATGGGGTTAGCTTTGGGCTTCCAGAGTAGTTTTTTAGTAGTCTGGCCATTTCTTATCTTGCACACTCTAGAGGTGTGACCGGATCTTAAACATTAATCATACTCAGTATGTCTATTGGGCCATCTATCAGAGGGCCTAAAGTTTCTTTTTATGTACCCAACATTGGGTTTTCTGGCATACTGATACTGAGTAGACTTTGCTACTGATTCTATTCTATAATGCAAAAGTTTATTATTTTCTAATAACTCATTTACTTGCAGTCTTAACTGATTTATTATATTATCATACAAGGAGATATTTTTTGCCAGAAGTTTTACTTCCAAGCTTAGAGACGTATTTTCAATTTCTAGCTTAATACATTTCTTCCTCAGTAACTTAATTTTTTGCATGGCAGTTTCTAAACATTGATACATTTCATAGACTGATTTAATGAGCTCATTATTAGACAAAGGAGAGTTTGTTACCTCAATATTCTGTGAGGTGCTTACTTATCCAGTACCTCGTTCATTCTCAGAGTCACTGTGTGTTTCTTTAGCCATGAAGTAGACGGTTGCAACATCATTTGCTCCTTCATCATCAAAAGATTCATCACTATCACTCTATATTGCCATCATTGCCTTCTTTTTATCTTTCTTCTCTCTGGTTAGCTTTAGGTAGCTGGATCTGATGTGTCCAGACTGATGACACTCAAAGCATGTGATAGGTCTTGAAGATAAGGTCTCCTTCTTGTACTGATCACCTTTCTTGAAGTTTCTTCGTTGAAACTTTCCTCCTTTTCTCAGTATTCTTCTGAGCTTTCTGGTGATCATAGCCATATACTCATCATATTAGGTTGATTCAAAATCAGTATTGCCCACCCTCAGTACGATGGACTTCTGTCTCTTATCCTCAGGTTTTTCCTTAAGTTCGAAGGCCTTCATTGTGCATTCATGGGTCATCAGAGAACCCATTAGATCGTCATATTTGTACTTGGTTAGATTATGCACTTCTTTAATAGCAGTCTTCTTAGCTTGCCAGCTATTGGGAAGGCTTTCTGAGGACCTTCTTGACTTTTCATCTTCTGATATCACCTTTCCCAGTCTCTTTAGTTCGTTCACAATGTTAGTGAACCTAGCATTCATATCAGCCACATTTGCTCCTTCTTCCATTTCAAACAGCTCACACTAACACATGTGTTGATTGATCTTGTGCTCTTTGACCTTGGTGTTACCTTCATAGGTTATCTCTAGCTTTTTCCATATCTCTTGGGCTGTTTTACAGCCAGAGATCTTGTTGTACTTGTTGGAGTCCAAAGCATAGTGAAGAATGTTGATTGCTATAACATTTATCTAAACCTTCTTCAGATCGAGGTCATCCAATTCAGCATTAGGCTTATCTATGTTCTCTCCAGTACTGAGTGTCTTTATTGGAATATAGGGACCATTTATGATTTCCCTCCAGGTATTCATGTCCGTAGCCTGGATGAAATTCTGCATCTGATTCTTCCTGAAGGTGTAGTTATATCCGAAGAACAGGGGTGACCTGGTTATAGATCATCCTTCAGGAAGGATCTAAGTTGTTTCATTACCGGGGAGGTGTCTGATGTTGTTGGCCATATTGATATTTTCCTTTAGATGGTTAAATCTTGAAATGAGAGGATTAGGCTCTGATATCAAATGTGAGTCCCAATAAGGCCGAAATTTGCACAAGAGGGGGGAGGGGGGTGAATTGGGCTTTAAAATTTTTGCAAGGTCAGAGAAGCAGTTGGGTAGGGTTGAAAAACAAGGGTACTGAAACTGGTCAGTTCAAAAACAAAACCAGTAGGAAGACTGAGCTATCTTAGTAACGACAGAAGAGAAGTTTTCTCAGTAGAGTGTTAACAAAACTAGTCTGAGTGTTTAGCAGGAGGGTAAGAGGTTGAAAAATATAAGGACACAATGATTTATACTGGTTCGACCCACACTTGCCTACGTCCAGTCCCCAAGATACCATCCCTTGAGAGTTCAATACACTATGTATCCTTTCAGGTAAGATGTAAACCTTTCACAACTTAGTCTAACTAGCCTGACTAAGTACCATCCTCACAAGCTAACTTAAACTAATTACTACTTACCCGTAGCAGTACTAAAAAAACAAGTGGTTGAAAAAATTTAAAACTCAAGAAAGAATCTGAAAGTTAAGATGTAATCTAAAAGTATTCTCTCTTTTGAATTTACAATGTTCTTGAAAATGATAGAGCTTAAAATTCTAGCTTGTGTTCTCTGTAAAATCTTGGTAACTTTGCCCATTTGAAGAGTTCCTCTATTTATACTAATCCAACAAGAGTAGTCGTTGAAGGCTTGTCCTTGTATTAGTTGAGTTTTGACCGTTGATAAGGATTTTTGTCTTCAGTCTGGGGTTTCCAACGGTGCTTTCTTCTTGTCTGTACTGAGCAGAGGTTGATCAGACCAGCTACTGAAATATTTCCAAATATGGGTACTGGCCGTTAGTCAACTGATGAAAGTATCCTTGTTGCCTCACCAATAATAGTAATGAAACAATAGCTTTCCTAATTTGGTTAAGTCCTTTATCTGTTCAATATACTTAGACAGGAAAACACGTTACAAGCACCAATGACATAAATTTTAGTCAGTATTAATTTTCAAACACACTTATAATTTATTTTGTCATCTTTAAAAATTAAAATCAAAATAGGGTTCCAACAAGTTGACGATATATCTTTAGAATAACATGAATCAGAAAGAATGTTGGACAACAAGAAGGACACCATAAATCAGAAAGCAGCAACCAACTGCCCAGAAGAAGAAGAAACACCCAAAGTAGTAAGCGAATCAACAAATCCAGTATTCACATTGCATTTAGAAACTATATTGATTGCTGGCTGCCAAACTACCAAGTGGACTAATTTTCTTTCCCCGTTTCATGCACTAAGCATAGCCACTAAGTTCAACAAATCTCCCGCGAACCTTTTTTCCAACTAAGTTTCCTCCCAACTAATTTTCTTGCCTTGTTTCATGCAGTAAGGATAGCCACAATATAGCAACTAAGGAGTTGGTAATGCTACTTTTTGCATAATGATTCCCACGAAAAATTAATTGACTTTCAAATGAAATCAAATGCTGTATAGACTCCCCACTACAACCCAAGAAAAACACCAATCTGCCTAATCTAACATTGAGAGTTACTTCACTTTTTAGGATTGAAGTTGAATTTCCTTGGATTTGGGATGTAATTGCAATCACAATTTGCTTGAAAAGGTTTTCGACAAAAAAATTTCAAGAGGGAAACCGTTTGAATTATGCCTAGCTTTATCAATTATGCCAATTAAATCTCTCCTTATAATTCTCCATAACCGCCATAAGTCCATCTCCTAGGATTTATAAAAATGTCTTTAATGAGAAAAGCTATTACCATTTGAATGATTCCTCCATTGAAATACTTCTCTGCTTTAGTTGGTAAATGCATCCATTCTAATATCTCGACCTCTTTTTCTTGCAAGAATGACATTTCTCTCTCATTTTCATACCATTTCACCAAAATTGGGCTCCCTTGAGACTTTTTCTTTAATAAAGAAGAAAAATCAACTATCAAAACTATTTTCTCCTTGGTTTTCAAAACTGGATTGTGTTCTTCACAGATTTAATATGCTATAAAAACCCTTATTTGAGACAATAAATGAACCCATAGGATTATTTGGGAATTTCTCCCCTTGCTGCTTCATCCTATCATCTTCATCTTCATCTTCTAACATATTCAAATCTGTTGAAGTTTAACAATTAATTTGTTAAAATAAGTTGTTTTGTGACGACCCTGCTTATACACGTGTATATTGGCGGAAAAAATATACGAAGCTTGGCCATCACCATCAATATCCAACACGAAAATAAATGTACAAAACCAAAAACATCATTTATTCAACTGTAAAATCTAACAAAAATTTAAACAATGTTTAAAAACATCCTTACAAAACAACCGACACAA